>JAURSC010000134.1:0-112101 GCA_030788265.1 Drosophila americana | reverse complement strand
AACTGCCATAGGAACGATGGGTCGAAAATTAACTTTTTTGTATGAAAAAACATTTTGTTTTTAAGATATCCTGACCAACCTCTACATTTATCAGTTTTTACTGTACTCCTCATATATAGGCAAAATCCATTAACTTCGGACCACTGTATCATATAACTGCCATAGGAACGATCGGTCGAAAATAACCTTTTTGTATGAAAACATTTTGTTTTAAAAATATCCTGACCAACCTCTAACATTTATCAGTTTTACTGTACTCCTCATATATAGGCAAAATCCTATAGAGATCGGACCACTATATCATATAACTGCCATAGGAACGATGGGTTGAAAATTAACTTTTTGTATGAAAAAACATTTTGTTTTTAAGATATCTTGACCAACCTCTACGTTTATTAGTTTTACTGTACTCCCATATATATGCAAAATCCTATTAAGATCGGACCACTATATCTATAGCTGCCATACGAACGATCTGGTGAAAAGTAGATTCATGCATGAAAAACATTTTGTTTTTCAAGATATCTTGACCAACCTCTACGTTTATTAGTTTTACTGTACTCCTCATATATATGAAAAATCCTATTAATCGGACCACTATATCATACAGCTGCCACAGGAACGATCGGTCGAAAATATATATTAAATATATAATAACGCATTTTGTTTTTCAAGATATCCAGACCAAACTCGGCATTTATTAGTTTTACCTTACTCCTCATATATAGGCAAAATCTAATTAAAATCGGACTACTTATCATATAGCTGCCATGGAATCGATCGGAATGAAAATTAAGTTTTGTATGAAAAAACATTTTGTTTTTCAAGATCTTGATCAAACTCGGAATTTATTACTTTTACTTAATCAACTTATATACGCAAAATCTTATTAAGATCTGACCACAATATCATATATCTGCCATGGAATTGATCGGAATGAAAATTAGGTTTTTGTATGAAAAAACATTTTGTTTTTCAAGATATCTTGACCAAACTCAGCATTTATTAGTTTACCTTACTCTCTATGCATGCAAAATCCTCTTAAGATCGGACCACTATATCATATAGCTGCCATAGGAACGATCGGTCGAAAATTAAGTTTTTGTATGAAAAAAATTTGTTTTTCAAGATATCTTGACCACAAACTCGGCATTTAATAGTTTTACTATGCTTGTCATGTATCTAATAATCCTATTCAGATCGGACCGATATCATATAGCTGCCGTAGAAACGATCGGCCGAAAATTAAGTTTTTGTATGAAAAAACATTTTGTTTTTCAAGATATCTTGACCACACTCCGCATTTATTAGTTTTACTATACTCCTTATATATATACTATTTTCCACTATATCATATAGCTGGCATAGAACCGATCGGTCGAAAATTAAATTTTGTATGAAAAAACATTTTGTTTTTGAGATATCCTGACCAACCTCTACATTATCAGTTTTACTGTACTCCTCATATATAGGCAAAATCCATTAAACTTCGGACCACTATATCATATAACTGCCATAGGAACGATCGGTCGAAAATTAACTTTTTGTATGAAAAACATTTTGTTTTTAGATATCCTGACCAACCTCTACATTTATCAGTTTTACTGTACTCCTCATATTTAGGCAAAATCTATAGAGATCGGACCACTAATCATATAACTACCATAGGAACATGGGGGGTCGAAAATTAACTTTTGCATGAAAAAACATTTTGTTTTTAAGATATCTTGACCAACCTCTACGTTTATTAGTTTTAGTGTACTCCTCATATATATGCAAAATCCTATTAAGATCGGACCACTATATCATATAACTGCCATAGGAACGATCGGTCGAAATTTAACTTTTTGTATGAAAAAAACATTTGGTTTTTAAGATATCCTGACCAACCTTTACATTTATCAATTTTACTGTACTCCTCATATATATGCAAATCCTATTAATTTCGGACCACTATATCACAGCTGCCACAGGAACGATCGGTCGAAAATTAGTTTTTGTATAATAACGCATTTTGTTTTTCAAGATATCCAGACCAAACTCGGCATTTATTAGTTTTACCTTACTCTCATATATAGGCAAAATCTAATTATGATCGGACTACTATATCGTATAGCTGCCATGGAATCGATCGGAATGAAAATAAGTTTTGTATGAAAAAACATTTTGTTTTTCAAGATATCTTGATCAAACTCGGAATTTATTAGTTTTACTTTAATCACTTATATACGCCAGATCTTATTAAGATCGGACCACAATATCATATAGCTGCCATGGAATCGATCGGAATGAAAATTAGGTTTTTGTATGAAAAAACATTTTGCTTTCAAGATATCTTGACCAACTCAGCATTTATTAGTTTTACCTTACTCCTCATATATAGGCAAAATCCTATTAAGATCGGACCACTATATCTATAGCTGCCATAGGAACGATCGGTCGAAAAATTAAGTTTTTGTATGAAAAAACATTGTTTGTTTTCAAGATATTTGACCAACTCGGCATTTAATAGTTTTACTATGCTTGTCATATATCTAATAAATCCTATTCAGATCGGACACGATATCATATAGCTGCCGTAGAAACGATCGGCCGAAAATTAAGTTTTTGTATGAAAAACATTTTGTTTTTCAAGATATCTTGACCACACTCCGCATTTATTAGTTTTACTATACTCCTTATATATATACTATTTTCCACTATATCATATAGCTGGCATAGAACGATCGGTCGAAAATTACGTTTTGTATGAAAAAACATTTTGTTTTAAGATATCCTGACCAACCTCTACATTTATCAGTTTTACTGTACTCCTCATATATAGGCAAAATCCATTAAACTTCGGACCACTATATCATATAACTGCCATAGGAACGATCGGTCGAAAATTAACTTTTTGTATGAAAAAAACATTTTGTTTTTAGATATCCTGACCAACCTCTACATTTATCAGTTTTACTGTACTCCTCATATTAGGGCAAAATCCTTTAAACTTCGGACCACTATATCAATAACTGCCATTGGACGATCGGTCGAAAATTATCTTGTTGTATGAAAAACATTTTGTTTTTAAGATATCCTGACCAACATTTATCAGTTTTACTGTACTCCTCATATATAGGCAAAATCCTATAGAGATCGGACCACTATATCATATAACTGCCATAGGAGCGATGGGTCGAAAATTAACTTTTGTATGAAAAAAACATTTTGTTTTAAGATATCTTGACCAACTCTACGTTTATTAGTTCTACTGTACTCCTCATATATATGCTAAATCCTATTAAGATCGGACCACTATTCATATAGCTGCCATATGAACGATCTGGTGAAAGGTAGATTCATGCATGAAAAAACATTTTGTTTTTCAAGATATCTTGACCAAACTCGTCATTTATTAGTTTTACTACACTCCTCATATGCATGCAAAATCCTTTTCAGTTCGGACCACTATATCATATAACTGCCATAGGAACGACGATCGAAAATTAACTTTTTGTATGAAAAAACATTTTGTTTTTAAAATATCTTGACCAACCTCTACATTTATTAGTTTTACTGTACTCCTAATATATATGAAAATTCTATTAGGATCGGACACTATATCATAACTGCCATAGGAACGATCGGTCGAAAATTTCTGTTTGTATGAAAAAACATTTTGTTTTCAGATATCTTGACCAAACTCGGCATTTAACGATTTTACTATGCTTGTCATATATCTAATAAATCCTATTCAGATCGGACACGATATCATATAGCTGCCGTAGAAACGATCGGCGGCCGAAAATTAATTTTTGTATGAAAAACATTTTGTTTTTCAAGATATCTTGACCACACTCCGCATTTATTAGTTTTCTATACTCCTTATATATAAACTATTTTCCACTATATCATATAGCTGGCATAGAAATGATCGGTCGAAAATTAAATTTTGTATGAAAAAACATTTTGTTTTTGAGATATCCTGACCAACCTCTACATTTATCAGTTTACTTACTCCTCATATATAGGCAAAATCCATTAAACTTCGGACCACTATATCATATAACTGCCATAGGAACGATCGGTCGAAAATTAACTTTTTGTATGGAAAAACATTTTGTTTTTAAGATATCCTGACCAACCTCTACATTTATCAGTTTTACTGTACTCCTCATATTTAGGCAAAATCCTTTAAACTTCGGACCCTATATCATATAACTGCCATTGGAACGATCGGTCGAAATTATCTTGTTGTATGAAAAAACATTTTGTTTTTAAGATATCATGACCAACATTATCAGTTTTACTGTACTCCTCATATATAGGCAAAATCCTATAGAGATCGGACCACTATATCATATAACTGCCATAGGAGCGATGGGTCGAAAATTAACTTTTTGTATGAAAAAACATTTTGTTTTTAAGATATCTTGACCAACCTCTACGTTTATTAGTTCTACTGTACTCCTCATATATATGCTAAATCCTATTAAGATCGGACCACTATATCATATAGCTGCCATATGAACGATCTGGTGAAAGGTAGATTCATGCATGAAAAAACATTTTGTTTTTCAAGATATCTTACCAAACTCGTCATTTATTAGTTTTACTACACACTCCTCATATGCATGCAAATCCTTTCAGTTCGGACCACTATATCTATAACTGCCATAGGAACGATCGATCGAAAATTAACTTGTTTGTATGAAAAACATTTTGTTTTTAAAATATCTTGACCAACTCTACATTTATTGTTTTACTGTACTCCTAATATATATGAAAAATTCTATTAGGATCGGACCACTATATCATATAACTGCCATAGAACGATCGGTCGAAAATTTTCTGTTTGTATGAAAAACATTTTGTTTTTTCCAGATATCTTGACCAAACTCGGCATTTAACGATTTTACTATGCTTGTCATATATCTAATAAATCCTATTCAGATCGGACACGATATCATATAGCTGCCGTAGAAACGATCGGCCGAAAATTAAGTTTTTGTATGAAAAACATTTTGTTTTTCAAGATATCTTGACCACAACTCCGCATTTATTAGTTTTATACTACCTCCTTATATATAACTATTTTCCACTATATCATATAGCTGGCATAGAAATGATCGTCGAAAAATTAAATTTTTGTATGAAAAAACATTTTGTTTTTGAGATATCCTGACCAACCTCTACATTTATCAGATTTACTGTTTATCTTTTTGTATGAAAAACATTTTGTTTTTAGATATCCTGACCACCTCTACATTTATCAGTTTTAACTGTACTCCTCATATATAGGCAAAATCCTATTAAGATCGGACCACTATATCATATAACTGCCATAGGAACGATGGTCGAAAATTAACTTTTTGTATGAAAAAAACATTGTTTTTTAAGATATCTTGACCAACCTCTACGTTATTTTAGTTTTACTGTACTCCTCATATATATGCAAAACCTATTAAGATCGGACCACTATATCATATACTGCCATAGGAACGATCTGGTGAAAGGTAGATTCATGCATGAAAAAAAAATTATGTTTTTCAAGATATCTTGACCAACTCGTCATTAATTAGTTTTCTACACTCCTCATATGCATGCAAAATCCTATTAAGTTCGGACCACTATATCCTATAACTGCCATAGGAACGATCGGTCGAAAATTAACTTTTTGTATGAAAAACATATTTTTGTTTTTAAAATATCTTGACCAACCTCTACATTTATTAGTTTTACTGTACTCCTCATATATATGAAAAATTCTATTAAGATCGGACCACTATATCTATAACTGCCATAGGAACGATCGGTCGAAAATTAACTTTTTGTATGAAAAACATTTTGTTTTTTAAGATATCTTGACCAACCTCTACGTTTAATAGTTTTTACTGTACTCCTCATATAATATGCAAAATCCTATTAAGATCGGACCACTATATCATATAACTGCCATAGGAACGATCTGGTGAAAGGTAGATTCATGCATGAAAAAACATTTTGTTTTTCAAGATATCTTGACCAAACTCGTCATTTATAGTTTTACTACACTCCTCATATGCATGCAAAATCCTATTAAGATCGGACCACTATATCATATAACTGCCATAGGAACGATCGGTCGAAAATTAACTTTTTGTATGAAAAACATATTTTGTTTTTAAAATATCTTGACCAACCTCTACTTTATTAGTTTTACTGTACTCCTCATATATATGAAAAATTCTATTAAGATCGGACCACTATATCATATAACTGCCATAGGAACGATCGGTCGAAATTAACTTTTTGTATGAAAAACATTTTGTTTTAAGATATCTGACCAACCTCTACGTTTAATAGTTTTACTGTACTCCTCATATATATGCAAATCCTATTAAGATCGGACCACTATATCATAAAACTGCCATAGGAACGATCTGGTGAAAGGTAGATTCATGCATTGAAAAACATTTTGTTTTTCAAGATATCTTGACCAAACTCATCATTTTATTAGTTTTACTACACTCCTCATATGCATGCAAATCCTATAAGTTCGGACCACTATATCATACAGCTGCCACTGGAACGATCGGTCGAAAATTAAGTTTTTGTATAATAACGCATTTTGTTTTTCAAGATATCTTGACTAATCTCTGCATTTATTAGTTTCACTTTGCTCTTCATATATAGGCAAAATTATATTATGATCGGACCACTATATCACATAGCTGCCATAGGAACGATCAGTCGAAAATAAGTTGTTGTATGAGAAAAAACATTTCATTTTTCAAGATATCTTGACCAAACTAGGCATTTTAAGGTTTTACTCTACTCCTCATATGCATGCAAATCCTATTAGATCGGACCACTATATCATATAGCTGCCATAGGATCGATCGGACTAAAATTAAGTTTTTGTATGAAAAAATAGTTTGTTTTCACGATATCTTGACCAACTCTACACTTTTAGTTTTACTTTACTCCTCATATATATGCAAAATCCTATTAAGATCCGACCACTATAGCGTATAGCTGCCATAGAATCGATCGGATGAAAATAAGTTTTTGTATGAAAAAACAAACTTGTTTTTAAGATATCTTGACCAACCTCTACGTTATTAGTTTTACTGTACTCCCCATATATATGCAAAATCCTATTAAGATCGGACCACTATATCATATAGCTGCCTATGAACGATTGGTGAAAAGTAGATTCATGCATGAAAAAACATTTTGTTTTTCAAGATATCTTGACCAACTCGTCATTTATTAGTTTTACTACACTCCTCATATGCATGCAAATCCTATTAAGTTCGGACCACTATATCATATATGCCTTAGGAACGATCGGTCGAAAATTAACTTTTTGTATGAAAAAAACTTTTGTTTTTCAGATATCTTGACCAAACTCGTCATTTATAGTTTTACTACACTCCTCATATGCATGCAAAATCCTATTAAGTTCGGACCACTATATCATATAACTGCCTTAGGAACGATCGGTCGAAAATTAACTTTTTGTATGAAAAACATTTTGTTTTTAAGATATCTTGACCAACCTCTACATTTATTAGTTTTACTGTACTCCTCATATATATGCAAAATCCTATTAAGATCGGACCACTATATCATATAACTGCCATAGGAACGATCGGTCGAAAATTAACTTTTTGTATGAAAAACATTTTGTTTTTAAGATATCCTGACCAACCTCTACATTTATCAGTTTTACTGTACTCCTCATATATAGGCAAAATCCTATTAAGATCGGACCACTATATCTATAACTGCCATAGGAACGATGGGTCGAAAATTAACTTTTGTATGAAAAAACATTTTGTTTTTAAGATATCTTGACCAACCTTTACGTTTATTAGTTTACTATACTATACTCCTTTATATAAACTATTTTCCCTATATCATATAGCTGGCATAGAAATGATCGGTCGAAAATTAAATTTTGTATGAAAAACATTTTGTTTTTGAGATATCCTGACCAACCTCTACATATATCAGATTTACTGTTTATTTTTTTGTATGAAAAACATTTTGTTTTTAAGATATCCTGACCAACCTCTACATTTATCAGTTTAACTGTACTCCTCATATATAGACAAAAGCCTATTAAGATCGGACCACTATATCATATAACTGCCATAGGAACGATGGGTCGAAAATTAACTTTTGTATGAAAAAACATTTTGTTTTTAAGATATCTTGACCAACCTCCACGTTAATTAGTTTTACTGTACTCCTCATATATATTCAAAATCCTATTAAGATCGGACCACTATATCATATAACTGCCATAGGACGATCTGGTGAAAGGTAGATTCATGCATGAAAAAAACATTTGTTTTTCAAGATATCTTGACCAAACTCGTCATTTATTAGTTTTACTACACTCCTCATATGCATGCAATCCTATTAAGTTCGGACCACTATATCATATAACTGCCATAGGAACGATCGGTCGAAAATTAACTTTTTGTATGAAAAAACATTTTGTTTTTTAAAATATCTTGACCAACCTCTACATATATTAGTTTTACTGTACTCCTCATATATATGAAAAATTCTATTAAGATCGGACCACTATATCATATAACTGCCATAGGAACGATCGGTCGAAAATTAACTTTTTGTATGAAAAAACATTTTGTTTAAGATATCTTGACAACCTCTACGTTTATCAATTTTACTGTACCCTCATATATATGAAAAATCCTATTAATTTCGGAACACTATATCATACAGCTGCCACAGGAACGATCGGTCGAAAATTAAGTTTTTGTATAATAACGCATTTTGTTTTTCAAGATATCTTGACTAATCTCTGCATTTATTAGTTTCACTTTGCTCTTCATATATAGGCAAAATTATATTATGATCGGACCACTATATCACATAGCTGCCATAGGAACGATCAGTCGAAAATTAAGTGTTGTATGAGAAAATAGTTTGTTTTCACGATATCTTGACCAAACTCTACACTTATTAGTTTTACTTTACTCCTCATTATATGCAAAATCCTATTAAGATCCGACCACTATATCGTATAACTGCCATAGAATCGATCGGATGAAAATTAAGTTTTGTATGAAAAACATTTGTTTTTCAAGATATCTTGACCAAACTCGGAATTTATTAGTTTTACTTTAATCATTTTATATATGCAAATCTTATAAAGATCGGTCCACTATATCATATAACTGTCATAGGAACGATCGGTCGAAAATTAACTTTTTGTATAAAACATTTTGTTTTTAAAATATCCTGACCAACCTCTACATTTATCAGTTTTACTGTACTCCTCATATAGGCAAAATCCTATAGAATCGGACCACTATATCATATAACTGCCATGGGAACGATGGGTCGAAAATAACTTTTTGTATGAAAAAACATTTGTTTTAAGACATCTTGACAACCCTAAGTTTATTAGTTTTACTGTACTCCTCATATATATGCAAAATCCTATTAAGATCGGACCACTATATCATATAGCTGCCATATGAACGATCTGGTGAAAAGTAGATTCATGCATGAAAAAACATTTTGTTTTTCAAGATATCTTGACCAAACTCGTCATTTATTTTTACTACACTCCTCATATGCATGCAAAATTCTATTAAGTTCGGACCACTATATCATATAACTGCCTTAGGAACGATCTGGTGAAAGGTAGATTCATGTATGAAAAAACATTTTGTTTTTCAAGATATCTTGACCAAACTTGTCATTTATTAGTTTTACTACACTCCTCATATGCATGCAAAATCCTATTAGTTCGGACCACATATCATACAGCTGCCACTGGAACGATCGGTCGAAAATTAGTTTTTGTATAATAACGCATTTTGTTTTTCAAGATATCTTGACTAATCTCTGCATTTATTAGTTTCACTTTGCTCTCATATATAGGCAAAATTATATTATGATCGGACCACTATATCCCATAGCTGCCATAGGAACGATCAGTCGAAAATTAAGTTGTTGTATGAGAAAAAACTTTCATTTTCAAGATATCTTGACCAAACTAGGCATTTTAAGGTTTTACCTCTACTCCTCATATGCATGCAAATCCTATTAAGATCGGACCACTATATCATATAGCTGCCATAGGATCGATCGGACTAAAATTAAGTTTTTGTATGAAAAAATAGTTTTGTTTCACGATATCTGACCAAACTCTACACTTATTAGTTTTACTTTACTCCTCATATATATGCAAAATCCTATTAAGATCCGACCACTATATCGTATAGCTGCCATAGAATCGATCGGATGAAAATTAAGTTTTTGTATGAAAAAACATTGTTTTTAAGATATCTTGACCACCCTCTACGTTTATTAGTTTTACTGTACTCCCCATATACATGCAAAATCCTATTAAGATCGGACCACTATATCATATAGCTGCCATATGAACGATCTGGTGAAAAGTAGATTCATGCATGAAAAAACATTTTGTTTTTCAAGATATCTTGACCAAACTCGTCATTTATTAGTTTTTACTACACTCCTCATATGCATGCAAAATCCTATAAGTTCGGACCACTATATCATATAACTGCCTTAGGAACGATCGGTCGAAAATTAACTTTTTGTATGAAAAAACATTTTGTTTAAGATATCTTGACCAACCTCTACATTTATTAGTTTTACTGTACTCCTCATATATATGCAAATCCTATTAAGATCGGACCACTATATCATATAACTGCCATAGGAACGATCGGTCGAAAATTAACTTTTTGTATGAAAAAACATTTTGTTTTTAAGATATCCTGACCAACCTCTACATTTATCAGTTTTACTGTACTCCTCATATATAGGCAAAATCCTATTAGATCGGACCACTATATCATATAACTGCCATAGGAACGATGGGTCGAAAATTAACTTTTTGTATGAAAAAACATTTTGTTTTTAAGATATCTTGACCAACCTTTACGTTTATTAGTTTTACTATACTCCTTATATATAAACTATTTTCCACTATATCATATAGCTGGCATAGAAATGATCGGTCGAAAATTAAATTTTTGTATGAAAAAAACATTTTGTTTTTGAGATATCCTGACCAACCTCTACATTTATCAGATTACTGTTTATTTTTTGTATGAAAAACATTTTGTTTTAAAGATATCCTGACCAACCTCTACATTTATCAGTTTAACTGTACTCCTCATATATAGGCAAAATCCTATTAAGATCGGACCACATATCATATAGCTGCCATAGGACGATGGGTCGAAAATTAACTTTTTGTATGAAAAACATTTTTGTTTTTAAGATATCTTGACCAACCTCCACGTTTATTAGTTTTACTGTACTCCTCATATATATGCAAAATCCTATTAAGATCGGACCACTATATCATATAACTGCCATAGGAACGATCTGGTGAAAAGTAGATTCATGCATGAAAAAACTTTTGTTTTTCAAGATATCTTGACCAAACTCATCATTTATAGTTTTTACTACACTCCTCATATGCATGCAAAATCCTATTAAGTTCGGACCACTTATCATAGCTGCCACTGGAACGATCGGTCGAAAATTAAGTTTTTGTATAATAACGCATTTTGTTTTTCAAGATATCTTGACTAATCTCTGCATTTATTAGTTTCACTTTGCTCTTCATATATAGGCCAAAATATATTATGATCGACCACTTATCACATAGCTGCCATAGGAACGATCAGTCGAAAATTAAGTTGTTGTATGAGAAAAAACATTTCATTTTTCAAGATATCTTGACCAAACTAGGCATTTAAGTTTTACTCTACTCCTCATATGCATGCAAAATCCTATTAATCGGACCACTATATCATATAGCTGCCATAGGATCGATCGGACTAAAATTAAGTTTTTGTATGAAAAAATAGTTTGTTTTCACGATATCTTGACCAAACTCTACACTTATTAGTTTTACTTTACTCCTCATATATATGCAAAATCCTATTAAGATCCGACCACTATACGTATAGCTGCCATAGAATCGATCGGATGAAAATTAAGTTTTTGTATGAAAAAACATTTTGTTTTTAAGATATCTTGACCAACCTCTACGTTATTAGTTTTACTGTACTCCCATATATATGCAAAATCTTATTAAGATCGGACCACTATATCATATAGCTGCCATATGAACGATCTGGTGAAAAGTAGATTCATGCATGAAAAAACATTTTGTTTTTCAAGATATCTTGACCAAACTCGTCATTTATTAGTTTTACTACACTCCTCATATGCATGCAAAATCCTATAAGTTCGGACCACTATATCATATAACTGCCTTAGAACGATCGGTCGAAAATTAACTTTTTGTATGAAAAAACATTTTGTTTTTAAGATATCTTGACCAATCTCTACATTTATTAGTTTTACTGTACTCCTCATATATATGCAAAATCCTATTAAGATCGGACCACTATATCATATAACTGCCATAGGAACGATCGGTCGAAAATTAACTTTTGTATGAAAAAAACATTTTGTTTTTAAGATATCCTGACCAACCTCTACATTTATCAGTTTTACTGTACTCCTCATATATAGGCAAATCCTATTAAGATCGGACCACTATATCATATAACTGCCATAGGAACGATGGGTCGAAAATTAACTTTTTGTATGAAAAAACATTTTGTTTTTAAGATATCTTGACCACCCTTTACGTTTATTAGTTTTACTATACTCCTTATATATAAACTATTTTCCACTATATCATATAGCTGGCATAGAAATGATCGGTCGAAAATTAAATTTTTGTATGAAAAACATTTTTGTTTTTGAGATATCCTGACCAACCTCTACATATATCAGATTTACTGTTTATTTTTTGTATGAAAAACATTTTGTTTTTAAGATATCCTGACCAACCTCTACATTTATCAGTTTAACTGTACCTCATATATAGGCAAAAGCCTATTAAGATCGGACCACTATATCATATAACTGCCATAGGACGATGGGTCGAAAATTAACTTTTTGTATGAAAAACATTTGTTTTAAGATATCTTGACCAACCTCCACGTTAATTAGTTTTACTGTACTCCTCATATATATGCAAAATCCTATTAAGATCGGACCACTATATCATATAACTGCCATAGGACGATCTGGTGAAAGGTAGATGCATGAAAAAACATTTTGTTTTTCAGATATCTTGACCAAACTCGTCATTTATTAGTTTTACTACACTCCTCATATGCATGCAAAATCCTATTAAGTTCGGACCACTATATCATATAACTGCCATAGGAACGATCGGTCGAAAATTAACTTTTTGTATGAAAAAACATTTTGTTTTTAAAATATCTTGACCAACCTCTACATATATTAGTTTTACTGTACTCCTCATATATATGAAAAATTCTATTAAGATCGGACCACTATATCATATAACTGCCATAGGAACGATCGGTCGAAAATTAACTTTTTGTATGAAAAAACATTTTGTTTTTAAGATATCTTGACCAACCTCTACGTTTATCAATTTTACTGTACTCCTCATATATATGAAAAATCCTATTAATTTCGGAACACTATATCGTATAACTGCCATAGAATCGATCGGATGAAAATTAAGTTTTTGTATGAAAAAACATTTTGTTTTTCAAGATATCTTGACCAAACTCGGAATTTATTAGTTTTACTTTAATCATTTTATATATGCAAAATCTTATAAAGATCGGTCCACTATATCATATAACTGTCATAGAACGATCGGTCGAAAATTAACTTTTTGTATGTAAACATTTTGTTTTTAAAATATCCTGACCAACCTCTACATTTATCAGTTTTACTGTACTCCTCATATAGGCAAAATCCTATAGAGATCGGACCACTATATCATATAACTTCCATGGGAACGATGGGTCGAAATTAACTTTTGTATGAAAAACATTTTGTTTTTTAGAATCTTGACCAACCTCTAATTTATTAGTTTTACTGTACTCCTATATATATGCAAAATCCTATTAAGATCGGACCACTATATCATATAGCTGCCATATGAACGATCTGGTGAAAAGTAGATTCATGCATGAAAAACATTTTGTTTTTCAAGATATCTTGACCAACCTCTACATTTATTAGTTTTACTGTACTCCTCATATATATGCAAAATTCTATTAAGTTCGGACCACTATATCATATAACTGCCATAGGAACGATGGGTCGAAAATTAACTTTTTGTATGAAAACATTTTGTTTTTAAGATATCCTGACCAACCTCTACATTTATCAGTTTTACTGTACTCCTCATATATAGGCAAAATCCTATTAAGATCGGACACACTATATCATATAACTGCCATAGGAACGATGGGTCGAAAATTAACTTTTGTATGAAAAAACATTTGTTTTTAAGATATCTTGACCAACCTCTACGTTTATTAGTTTTACTGTACTCCTATATATGCAAAATCCTATAAGATCGGACCACTATATCATATAACTGCCATAGGAACGATCGTCGAAATTTAACTTTTTGTATGAAAAAACATTTTGTTTTTAAGAATATCCTGACCAACCTTTACATTTATCAATTTCACTGTACTCCTCAAATATATGCAAAATCCAATTAATTCGGAACACTATATCATACAGCTGCCACAGGAATGATCGGTCGAAAATTATCTTTTTGTATGAAAAACATTTTGTTTTTAAGATATCCTGACCAACCTCTACGTTTATTAGTTTTACTGTACTCCTCGTATATATGCAAAATCCTATTAAGATCGGACCACTATATCATATAACTGCCATAGGAACGATCGGTCGAATTTAACTTTTTGTATGAAAAACTTTTGTTTTTAAGATATCCTGACCAACCTTTACATTTATCAATCTTACTGTACTCCTCATATATATGCAAAATCCTATTAATTTCGGACCACTATATCATACAGCTGCCACAGGAACGATCGGTCGAAAATTAAGTTTTTGTATAATAACGCATTTTGTTTTTCAAGATATCCAGACCAAACTCGGCATTTATTAGTTTTACCTTACTCCTCATATATAGGCAAAATCTAATAAGATCGGACTACTATATCATATAGCTGCCATGGAATCGATCGGAATGAAAATTAAGTTTTTGTATGAAAAACATTTTGTTTTTCAAGATATCTTGATCAAACTCGGAATTTATTAGTTTTACTTTAACCAACTTTATACGCAAAATCTTATAAGATCGGACCACAATATCATATAGCTGCCATGGAATCGATCGGAATGAAAATTAGGTTTTTGTATGAAAAAACTTTTGTTTTTCAAGATATCTTGACCAAACTCAACATTTATTAGTTTTACCTTACTCCTCCTATATAGGCAAAATCCTATTAAGATCGGACCACTCTATCATATAGCTGCCATAGAACGATCGGTCGAAAATTTTCTTTTGTATGAAAAAACATTTTGTGTTTTCAAGATATCTTGACCAAACTCGGCATTTAATAGTTTTACTATGCTTGTCATATATCTAATAAATCCTATTCAGATCGGAAACGATATCATATAGCCGCCGTAGAAACGATCGGCCGAAAATTAAGTTTTTGTATGAAAAACATTTTGTTTTTCAAGATATCTTGACCACACTCCGCATTTATTAGTTTTACTATACTCCTTATATATATACTATTTTCCACTATATCTAATATTATTAACTTTTTGTATGAAAAACATTTTGTTTTTAAGATATCCTGACTAACCTCTACATTTATCAGTTTTACTGTACTCCTCATATATAGGCAAAATCCTTTAAACTTCGGACCACTATATCATATAACTGCCATTGGAACGATAGGTCGAAAATTATCTTTTTGTATGAAAAACATTTTGTTTTTAAGATATCCTGACCAACCTCTACATTTATCAGTTTTACTGTACTCCTCATATATAGGCAAAATCCTATTAAGATCGGACCACTATATCATATAGCTGCCATATGAACGATCTGGTGAGAAGTAGATTCATGCATGAAAAAACATTTTGTTTTTCAGGATATCTTGACCAAACTCGTCATTTATTAGTTTTACTACCTCCTCATATGCATGCAAAATCCTATAAGTTCGGACCACTATATCATATAACTGCCATAGGAACGATCGGTCGAAAATTAACTTTTTGTATGAACAACATTTTGTTTTTAAAATATCTTGACCACCTCTACATTTATTAGTTTTACTGTACTCCTCATATATGAAAAATTCTATTAAGATCGGACCACTATATCATATAACTGCCATAGGAACGATCGGTCGAAAATTTTCTTTTTGTATGAAAAACATTTTGTTTTTCAAGATATCTTGACCAAACTCGGCATTTAATAATTTTACTATGCTTGTCATATATCTAATAAATCCTATTCAGATCGGACACGATATCATATAGCTGCCGTAGAAACGATCGCCCGAAAATTAAGTTTTTGTATGAAAAACATTTGTTTTTCAAGATATCTTGACCAACCTCTACGTTTATTAGTTTTACTGTACTCCTCATATATATGCAAAATCCTATTAAGATCGGACCACTATATCATATAACTGCCATAGGAACGATGGGTCGAAAATTAACTTTTTGTATGAAAAAACATTTTGTTTTTAAGATATCTTGACCAACCTCTACGTTTATTAGTTTTACTGTACTCCTCATATATATGCAAAATCCTATTAAGATCGGACCACTATATCATATAACTGCCATAGGAACGATCGGTCGAAATTTAACTTTTTGTATGAAAAACATTTTGTTTTTAAGATATCCTGACCAACCTTTACATTTATCATCAATTACTGTACTCCTCATATATATGCAAAATCCTATTAATTTCGGAACACTATATCATACAGCTGCCACAGGAACGATCGGTCGAAAATTAAGTTTTTGTATAATAACGCATTTTGTTTTTCAAGATATCTTGACTAAACTCGCAGGCATTTATTTGTTTCACCTTACTCCTCATATATAGGCAAAATCTAATTAGGATCGGACTACTATATCATATAGCTGCCATGGAATCGATCGGAATGAAAATTAAGTTTTTGTATGAAAAAACATTTTGTTTTTTAAGATATCTTGACCAAACTAGGCATTTAATAGTTTTACTTTAATCAACTTATATACGCAAAATCTTATAAGATCGGACCACAATATCATATAGCTGCCATGGAATCGACCGGAATGAAAATTAGGTTTTTGTATGAAAAAACATTTTGTTTTTCAAGATATCTTGACCAACCTCTACGTTTATTAGTTTTACTGTACTCCTCATATATATGCAAAATCCTATTAGGATAGGTACACTATATCATATAGCTGGCATAGGAACGATCGGTCGAAAATTAACTTTTTGTATGAAAAAACATTTTGTTTTTAAGATATCCTGACCAACCTCTACATTAATCAGTTTTACTGTACTCCTCATATATAGGCAAAATCCTTTAAACTTCGGACCACTATATCATATAACTGCCATTGGAACGATCGGTCGGAAATTATCTTTTTTGTATGAAAAACATTTTGTTTTTAAGATATCCTGACCAACCTCTACATTTATCAGTTTTACTGTACTCCTCATATATAGGCAAAATCCTATAGAGATCGGACCACTATATAATGTAACTGCCATTGGAACGATGGGCCGAAAATTAACTTTTCATATGAAAAAACATTTTGTTTTTAAGATATCTTGACCAACCTCTACGTTTATAAGTTTTACTGTACTCCTCATATATATGCAAAATCCTATTAAGATCGGACCACTATATCATATAGCTGCCATATGAACGATCTGGTAAAAAGTAGATTCATGCATGAAAAAACATTTTGTTTTTCAGATATCTTGACCCAACTCGTCATTTATTAGTTTTACTACACTCCTCATATGCATGCAAAATCCTATTAAGTTCGGACCACTATATCATATAAATGCCATAGGAACGATCGGTCGAAAATTAACTTTTTGTATGAAAAACATTTGTTTTTAAAATATCTTGACCAACCTCTATATTTATTAGTTTTAATGTACTCCTTATATATATGAAAAATTCTATTAAGATCGGACCACTATATCATAACTGCCTCATATGTATGCAAAATCCTATTAAGATCCGACCACTATATCATATAGCTGCCATAGAATCCATAGGATGAAATTAAGTTTTTGTATGAAAAAACATTTTGTTTTTCAAGATATCTTGACCAAACTCGGAATTTATTAGTTTACTTTAATCATTTTATATATGCAAAATCTTATTAAGATCGGTCCACTATATCATAGCTGCCATAGGATCGATCGGTCTAAAATTAAGTTTTTGTATGAAAAACATTTTGTTTTTAAGATATCCTGACCAACCTCTACATTTATCAGTTTTTACTGTACTCTCATATATAGGCAAAATCCTTTAAACTTCGGACCACTATATCATATAACTGCCATAGGAACCATCGGTCGAAAATAAACTTTTTGTATGAAAAACATTTTGTTTTTAAATATCCTGACCAACCTCTACATTTATCAGTTTTACTGTACTCCTCATATATATGAAAAATTCTATTAAGATCGGACCACTATATCATAAACTGCCATAGGAACGATCGGTCGAAAATTTTCTTTTTGTATGAAAAAACATTTTGTTTTTCAAGATATCTTGACCAAACTCGGCATTTATAATTTTACTATGCTTGTCATATATCTAATAAATCCTATTTAGATCGGACACGATATCATATAGCTGCCGTAGAAACGATCGGCCGAAAATTAAGTTTTTGTATGAAAAACATTTTGTTTTTCAAGATATCTTGACCAACCTCTACGTTTTATAGTTTTACTGTACTCCTCATATATATGCAAAATCCTATTAAGATCGGACCACTATATCATATAACTGCCATAGGAACGATGGGTCGAAAATAACTTTTTGTATGAAAAAACATTTTGTTTTTAGATATCTTGACCAACCTCTACGTTTATTAGTTTTACTGTACTCCTCATATATATGCAAAATCCTATTAAGATCGGACCACTATATCATATAACTGCCATAGGAACGATCGGTCGAAATTTAACTTTTTGTATGAAAAAACATTTTGTTTTTAAGATATCCTGACCAACCTTTACATTTATCAATTTTACTGTACTCCTCATATATGTGCAAAATCCTATTAATTTCGGAACACTATATCATACAGCTGCCACAGGAACGATCGGTCGAAAATTAAGTTTTTGTATAATACGCATTTTGTTTTTCAAGATATCTTGACTAAACTCGGCATTTATTTGTTTCACCTTACTCCTCATATATAGGCAAAATCTAATTAAGATCGGTCTACTATATCATAGCTGCCATGGAATCGATCGGAATGAAAATTAAGTTTTTGTATGAAAAAACATTTTGTTTTTTTAAGATATCTTGACCAAACTAGGCATTTAATAGTTTTACTTTAATCAACTTATATACGCAAAATCTTATTAAGATCGGACCACAATATCATATAGCTGCCATGGAATCGATCGGAATGAAAATTAGGTTTTTGTATGAAAAAACATTTTGTTTTTCAAGATATCTTGACCAAACTCAGCATTTATTAGTTTTACCTTACTCCTCATATATAGGCAAAATCCTATTAAGATCGGACCACTATATCATACAGCTGCCGTAGAAACGATCGGCCGAAAATTAAGTTTTTGTATGAAAAACATTTTGTTTTTCAAGATATCTTGACCACACTCCGCATTTATTAGTTTTACTATACTCCTTATATATATACTATTTTCCACTATATCATATAGCTGGCATAGAAACGATCGGTCGAAAATTAACTTTTTGTATGAAAAAACATTTTGTTTTTAAGATATCCTGACCAACCTCTACATTTATCAGTTTTGCTGTACTCCTCATATATAGGCAAAATCCTTTAAACTTCGGACCACTATATCATATAACTGCCATTGGAACGATCGGTCGAAATTATCTTTTTGTATGAAAAACATTTTGTTTTTAAGATATCCTGACTAACCTCTACATTTATCAGTTTTACTGTACTCCTCATATATAGGCAAAATCCTATAGAGATCGGACCACTATATCATGTAACTGCCATTGGAACGATGGGTCGAAAATTAACTTTTTGTATGAAAAAACATTTTGTTTTTAAGATATCTTGACCAACCTCTACGTTATTAGTTTTACTGTACTCCTCATATATATGCAAAATCCTATTAAGATCGGACCACTATTTCATATACCTGCCATATGAACGATCTGGTGAAAAGTAGATTCATGCATGAAAAACATTTTATTTTTCAAGATATCTTGACCAAACTCGTCATTTATTAGTTTTACTACACTCCTCATATGCATGCAAAATCCTATTAAGTTCGGACCACTATATCATATAACTGCCATAGGAACGATCGGTCGAAAATTAACTTTTTGTATGAAAAAACATTTTTTTTTTAAAATATCTTGACCAACCTCTATATTTATTAGTTTTACTGTACTCCTCATAATATATGAAAAATTCTATTAAGATCGGACCACTATATCATATAACTGCCTCATATATATGCAAAATCCTATTAAGATCCGACCACTATATCATATAGCTGCCATAGAATCGATCGGATGAAATTAAGTTTTTGTATGAAAAAACATTTTGTTTTTCAAGATATCTTGACCAAACTCGGAATTTATTAGTTTTACTTTAATCATTTTATATATGCAAAATCTTATTAAGATCGGTCCACTATATCATATAGCTGCCATAGGATCGATCGGTCTAAAATTAAGTTTTTGTATGAAAAAACATTTTGTTTTTAAGATATCCTGACCAACCTCTACATTTATCAGTTTTACTGTACTCCTCATATATAGGCAAAATCCTTTAAACTTCGGACCACTATATCATACAACTGCCATAGGAACCATCGGTCGAAAATTAACTTTTTGTATGAAAAAACATTTGTTTTTAAAATATCCTGACCAACCTCTACATTTATCAGTTTTGCTGTACTCCTCATATATATGAAAAATTCTATTAAGATCGGCCACTATATCATAACTGCCATAGGAACGATCGGTCGAAAATTTTCTTTTGTATGAAAAACATTTTGTTTTTCAAGATATCTTGACCAAACTCGGCATTTAATAATTTTACTATGCTTGTCATATATCTAATAAATCCTATTCAGATCGGACACGATATCATATAGCTGCCGTAGAAACGATCGCCCGAAAATTAAGTTTTTGTATGAAAACATTTTGTTTTTCAAGATATCTTGACCAACCTCTACGTTTATTAGTTTTTACTGTACTCCTCATATATATGCAAATCCTATTAAGATCGGACCACTATATCATATAACTGCCATAGGAACGCTCGGTCGAAAATTAACTTTTTGTATGGAACAACATTTTGTTTTTAAAATATCTTGACCAACCTCTACATTTATTAGTTTTACTGTACTCCTCATATATATGAAAAATTCTATTAAGATCGGACCACTATATCATATAACTGCCATAGGAACGATCGGTCGAAAATTTTCTTTTTGTATGAAAAAAACATTTTTTTTTTCAAGATATCTTGACCAAACTCGGCATTTAATAATTTTACTATGCTTGTCATATATCTAATAAATCCTATTTAGATCGGACACGATATCATATAGCTGCCGTAGAAACGATCGGCCGAAAATTAAGTTTTTGTATGAAAAACATTTGTGTTTTCAAGATATCTTGACCAACCTCTACGTTTATTAGTTTTACTGTACTCCTCATATATATGCAAAATCCTATTAAGATCGGACCACTATATCATATAACTGCCATAGGAACGATGGGTCGAAAATTAACTTTTTGTATGAAAAAACATTTTGTTTTTAAGATATCTTGACCAACCTCTACGTTTATTAGTTTTACTGTACTCCTCATATATATGCAAAATCCTATTAAGATCGGACCACTATATCATATAACTGCCATAGGAACGATCGGTCGAAATTTAACTTTTTGTATGAAAAAACATTTTGTTTTTAAGATATCCTGACCAACCTTTACATTTATCAATTTTACTGTACTCCTCATATATGTGCAAAATCCTATTAATTTCGGAACACTATATCATACAGCTGCCACAGGAACGATCGGTCGAAAATTAAGTTTTTGTATAATAACGCATTTTGTTTTTCAAGATATCTTGACTAAACTCGGCATTTATTTGTTTCACCTTACTCCTCATATATAGGCAAAATCTAATTAAGATCGGTCTACTATATCATATAGCTGCCATGGAATCGATCGGAATGAAAATTAAGTTTTTGTATGAAAAACATTTTGTTTTTTTAAGATATCTTGACCAAACTAGGCATTTAATAGTTTTACTTTAATCAACTTATATACGCAAAATCTTATTAAGATCGGACCACAATATCATATAGCTGCCATGGAATCGATCGGAATGAAAATTAGGTTTTTTATGTAAAAAAACATTTTGTTTTCAAGATATCTTGACCAAACTCAGCATTTATTAGTTTTACCTTACTCCTCATATATAGGCAAAATCCTATTAAGATCGGACCACTATATCATACAGCTGCCGTAGAAACGATCGGCCGAAAATTAAGTTTTTGTATGAAAACATTTTGTTTTTCAAGATATCTTGACCACACTCCGCATTTATTAGTTTTACTATACTCCTTATATATATACTATTTTCCACTATATCATATAGCTGGCATAGAAACGATCGGTCGAAAATTAACTTTTTGTATGAAAACATTTTGTTTTAAGATATCCTGACCAACCTCTACATTTATCAGTTTTGCTGTACTCCTCATATATAGGCAAAATCCTTTAAACTTCGGACCACTATATCATATAACTGCCATTGGAACGATCGGTCGAAAATTATCTTTTTGTATGAAAACATTTTGTTTTTAAGATATCCTGACTAACCTCTACATTATCAGTTTTACTGTACTCCTCATATATAGGCAAAATCCTATAGAGATCGGACCACTATATCATATAACTGCCATAGGAACGCTCGGTCGAAAATTAACTTTTTGTATGGAACAACATTTTGTTTTTAAAATATCTTGACCAACCTCTACATTTATTAGTTTACTGTACTCCTCATATATATGAAAAATTCTATTAAGATCGGACCACTATATCATATAACTGCCATAGGAACGATCGGTCGAAAATTTTCTTTTTGTATGAAAAAACATTTTGTTTTTCAAGATATCTTGACCAAACTCGGCATTTAATAATTTTACTATGCTTGTCATATATCTAATAAATCCTATTCAGATCGGACACGATATCATATAGCTGCCGTAGAAACGATCGCCCGAAAATTAAGTTTTTGTATGAAAAACATTTTGTTTTTCAAGATATCTTGACCAACCTCTACGTTTATTAGTTTTACTGTACTCCTCATATATATGCAAAATCCTATTAAGATCGGACCACTATATCATATAACTGCCATAGGAACGATGGGTCGAAAATTAACTTTTTGTATGAAAAAACATTTTGTTTTTAAGATATCTTGACCAACCTCTACGTTTATTAGTTTTACTGTACTCCTCATATATAGGCAAAATCCTTTAAACTTCGGACCACTATATCATATAACTGCCATTGGAACGATCGGTCGAAAATTATCTTTTTGTATGAAAACATTTTGTTTTTAAGATATCCTGACTAACCTCTACATTTATCAGTTTTACTGTACTCCTCATATATAGGCAAAATCCTATAGAGATCGGACCACTATATCATGTAACTGCCATTGGAACGATGGGTCGAAAATTAACTTTTTGTATGAAAAAACATTTTGTTTTTTAAGATATCTTGACCAACCTCTACGTTTATTAGTTTTACTGTACTCCTCATATATATGCAAAATCCTATTAAGATCGGACCACTATTTCATATACCTGCCATATGAACGATCTGGTGAAAGTAGATTCATGCATGAAAAACATTTTATTTTTCAAGATATCTTGACCAAACTCGTCATTTATTAGTTTTACTACACTCCTCATATGCATGCAAATCCTATTAAGTTCGGACCACTATATCATATAACTGCCATAGGAACGATCGGTCGAAAATTAACTTTTTGTATGAAAAAACATTTTGTTTTTAAAATATCTTGACCAACCTCTATATTTATTAGTTTTACTGTACTCCTAATATATATGAAAAATTCTATTAAGATCGGACCACTATATCATATAACTGCCTCATATATATGCAAAATCCTATTAAGATCCGACCACTATATCATATAGCTGCCATAGAATCGATCGGATGAAAATTAAGTTTTTGTATGAAAAAACATTTTGTTTTTCAAGATATCTTGACCAAACTCGGAATTTATTAGTTTTACTTTAATCATTTTATATATGCAAAATCTTATTAAGATCGGTCCACTATATCATATAGCTGCCATAGGATCGATCGGTCTAAAATTAAGTTTTTGTATGAAAAAACATTTTGTTTTTAAGATATCCTGACCAACCTCTACATTTATCAGTTTTACTGTACTCCTCATATATAGGCAAAATCCTTTAAACTTCGGACCACTATATCATACAACTGCCATAGGAACCATCGGTCGAAAATAACTTTTTGTATGAAAAAACATTTTGTTTTTAAAATATCCTGACCAACCTCTACATTTATCAGTTTTGCTGTACTCCTCATATATATGAAAAATTCTATTAAGATCGGACCACTATATCATATAACTGCCATAGGAACGATCGGTCGAAAATTTTCTTTTTGTATGAAAAAACATTTTGTTTTTCAAGATATCTTGACCAAACTCGGCATTTAATAATTTTACTATGCTTGTCATATATCTAATAAATCCTATTCAGATCGGACACGATATCATATAGCTGCCGTAGAAACGATCGCCCGAAAATTAAGTTTTTGTATGAAAAACATTTTGTTTTTCAAGATATCTTGACCAACCTCTACGTTTATTAGTTTTACTGTACTCCTCATATATATGCAAAATCCTATTAAGATCGGACCACTATATCATATAACTGCCATAGGAACGCTCGGTCGAAAATTAACTTTTTGTATGGAACAACATTTTGTTTTTAAAATATCTTGACCAACCTCTACATTTATTAGTTTTACTGTACTCCTCATATATATGAAAAATTCTATTAAGATCGGACCACTATATCATATAACTGCCATAGGAACGATCGGTCGAAAATTTTCTTTTTGTATGAAAAAACATTTTGTTTTTCAAGATATCTTGACCAAACTCGGCATTTAATAATTTTACTATGCTTGTCATATATCTAATAAATCCTATTCAGATCGGACACGATATCATATAGCTGCCGTAGAAACGATCGCCCGAAAATTAAGTTTTTGTATGAAAAACATTTTGTTTTTCAAGATATCTTGACCAACCTCTACGTTTATTAGTTTTACTGTACTCCTCATATATATGCAAAATCCTATTAAGATCGGACCACTATATCATATAACTGCCATAGGAACGATGGGTCGAAAATTAACTTTTTGTATGAAAAAACATTTTGTTTTTAAGATATCTTGACCAACCTCTACGTTTATTAGTTTTTACTGTACTCCTCATATATATGCAAAATCCTATTAAGATCGGACCACTATATCATATAACTGCCATAGGAACGATCGGTCGAAATTTAACTTTTTGTATGAAAAAACATTTTGTTTTTAAGATATCCTAACCAACCTTTACATTTATCAATTTTACTGTACTCCTCATATATGTGCAAAATCCTATTAATTTCGGAACACTATATCATACAGCTGCCACAGGAACGATCGGTCGAAAATTAAGTTTTGTATAATAACGCATTTTGTTTTTCAAGATATCTTGACTAAACTCGGCATTTTTTTGTTTCACCTTACTCCTCATATATAGGCAAAATCTAATTAAGATCGGTCTACTATATCATATAGCTGCCATGGAATCGATCGGAATGAAATTAAGTTTTTGTATGAAAAAACATTTTGTTTTTTAAGATATCTTGACCAAACTAGGCATTTAATAGTTTTACTTTAATCAACTTATATACGCAAAATCTTATTAAGATCGGACCACAATATCATATAGCTGCCATGGAATCGATCGGAATCAAAATTAGGTTTTTGTATGAAAAAACATTTTGTTTTTCAAGATATCTTGACCAAACTCAGCATTTATTAGTTTTACCTTACTCCTCATATATAGGCAAAATCCTATTAAGATCGGACCACTATATCATATAGCTGCCGTAGAAACGATCGGCCGAAAATTAAGTTTTTGTATGAAAAACATTTTGTTTTTCAAGATATCTTGACCACACTCCGCATTTATTAGTTTTACTATACTCCTTATATATATACTATTTTCCACTATATCATATAGCTGGCATAGAAACGATCGGTCGAAAATTAACTTTTTGTATGAAAAACATTTTGTTTTAAGATATCCTGACCAACCTCTACATTTATCAGTTGTACTGTACTCCTCATATATAGGCAAAATCCTTTAAACTTCGGACCACTATATCATATAACTGCCATTGGAACGATCGGTCGAAAATTATCTTTTTGTATGAAAACTTTTGTTTTTAAGATATCCTGACCAACCTCTACATTTATCAGTTTTACTGTACTCCTCATATATAGGTAAAATCCTATAGAGATCGGACCACTATATCATGTAACTGCCATTGGAACGATGGGTCGAAAATTAACTTTTTGTATGAAAAATATTTTTTTTAGATATCTTGACCAACCTCTACGTTTATTAGTTTTACTGTACTCCTCATATATATGCAAGTTCCTATTAAGATCGGACCACTATATCATATACCTGCCATATGAACGATCTGGTGAAAAGTAGATTCATGCATGAAAAAACATTTTGTTTTTCAAGATATCTTGACCAAACTCGTCATTTATTAGTTTTACTACACTCCTCATATGCATGCAAATCCTATTAAGTTCGGACCACTATATCATATAACTGCCATAGGAACGATCGGTCGAAAATTAACTTTTTGTATGAAAAAACATTTTGTTTTTAAATATCTTGACCAACCTCTATATTTTTAGTTTTACTGTACTCCTAATATATATGAAAAATTCTATTAAGATCGGACCACTATATCATATAACTGCCTCATATATATGCAAAATCCTATTAAGATCCGACCACTATATCATATAGCTGCCATAGAATCGATCGGATGAAAATTAAGTTTTGTATGAAAAACATTTTGTTTTTCAAGATATCTTGACCAAACTCGGAATTTATTAGTTTTACTTTAATCATTTTATATATGCAAAATCTTATTAAGATCGGTCCACTATATCATATAGCTGCCATAGGATCGATCGGTCTAAAATTAAGTTTTTGTATGAAAAAACATTTTGTTTTTAAGATATCCTGACCAACCTCTACATTTATCAGTTTTACTGTACTCCTCATATATAGGCAAAATCCTTTAAACTTCGGACCACTATATCATATAACTGCCATAGGAACGATCGGTCGAAAATTAACTTTTGTATGAAAAACATTTTGTTTTTAAAATATCCTGACCAACCTCTACATTTATCAGTTTTGCTGTACTCCTCATATGTAGGCAAAATCCTATAGAGATCGGACCACTATATCATATAACTGCCATAGGAACGATGGGTCGAAAATTAACTTTTTGTATGAAAAACATTTTGTTTTTCAAGATATCTTGACCACACTCCGCATTTATTAGTTGTACTATACTCCTTATATATATACTATTTTCCACTATATCATATAGCTGGCATAGAAACGATCGGTCGAAAATTAACTTTTTGTATGAAAAACATTTTGTTTTTAAGATATCCTGACCAACCTCTACATTTATCAGTTTTACTGTACTCCTCATATATAGGCAAAATCCTTTAAACTTCGGACCACTATATCATATAACTGCCATTGGAACGATCGGTCGAAAATTATCTTTTTGTATGAAAAACATTTTGTTTTAAAATATCCTGACCAACCTCTACATTTATCAGTTTTACTGTACTCCTCATATATAGGTAAAATCCTATAGAGATCGGACCACTATATCATGTAACTGCCATTGGAACGATGGGTCGAAAATTAACTTTTTGTATGAAAAAATATTTTGTTTTTAAGATATCTTGACCAACCTCTACGTTTATTAGTTTTACTGTACTCCTCATATATGCAAAATCCTATTAAGATCGGACCACTATATCATATACCTGCCATATGAACGATCTGGTGAAAAGTAGATTCATGCATGAAAAAACATTTTGTTTTTCAAGATATCTTGACCACACTCGTCATTTATTAGTTTTACTACACTCCTCATATGCATGCAAAATCCTATTAAGTTCGGACCACTATATCATATAACTGCCATAGGAACGATCGGTCGAAAATTAACTTTTTGTATGAAAAAACATTTTGTTTTTAAATATCTTGACCAACCTCTATATTTATTAGTTTTACTGTACTCCTAATATATATGAAAAATTCTATTAAGATCGGACCACTATATCATATAACTGCCTCATATATATGCAAAATCCTATTAAGATCCGACCACTATATCATATAGCTGCCATAGAATCGATCGGATGAAATTAAGTTTTGTATGAAAAACATTTTGTTTTTCAAGATATCTTGACCAAACTCGGAATTTATTAGTTTTACTTTAATCATTTATATATGCAAAATCTTATTAAGATCGGTCCACTATATCATATAGCTGCCATAGGATCGATCGGTCTAAAATTAAGTTTTTGTATGAAAAAACATTTTGTTTTTAAGATATCCTGACCAACCTCTACATTTATCAGTTTTACTGTACTCCTCATATATAGGCAAAATCCTATAGAGATCGGACCACTATATCATATAACTGCCATAGGAACGATGGGTCGAAAATTAACTTTTTGTATGAAAAAACATTTTGTTTTTAAAATATCCTGACCAACCTCTACATTTATCAGTTTTGCTGTACTCCTCATATATAGGCAAAATCCTATAGAGATCGGACCACTATATCATATAACTGCCATAGGAACGATGGGTCGAAAATTAACTTTTTGTATGAAAAAACATTTTGTTTTTAAGATATCTTGACCAACCTCTACGTTTATTAGTTTTACTGTACTCCTCATATTTATGCAAAATCCTATTAAGATCGGACCACTATATCATATAGCTGCCATATGAACGATCTGGTGAAAAGTAGATTCATGCATGAAAAAACATTTTGTTTTTCAAGATATCTTGACCAACCTCTACGTTTATTAGTTTTACTGTACTGCTCATATATATGCAAAATCCTATTAAGATCGGACCACTATATCATATAACTGCCATAGGAACGATCGGTCGAAATTTAACTTTTTGTATGAAAAAACATTTTGTTTTAAAGATATCCTGACCAACCTTTACATTTATCAATCTTACTGTACTCCTCATATATATGCAAAATCCTATTAATTTCGGACCACTATATCATACAGCTGCCACAGGAACGATAGGTCGAAAATTAAGTTTTTGTATAATAACGCATTTTGTTTTTCAAGATATCCAGACCAAACTCGGCATTTATTAGTTTTACCTTACTCCTCACATATAGGCAAAATCTAATTAAGATCGGACTACTATATCATATAGCTGCCATGGAATCGATCGGAATGAAAATTAAGTTTTTGTATGAAAAAACATTTTGTTTTTCAAGATATCTTGATCAAACTCGGAATTTATTAGTTTTACTTTAACCAACTTATATACGCAAAATCTTATTAAGATCGGACCACAATATCATATAGCTGCCATGGAATTGATCGGAATGAAAATTAGGTTTTTGTATGAAAAAACATTTGTTTTTCAAGATATCTTGACCAAACTCACATATATTAGTTTTACCTTACTCCTCATATATAGGCAAAATCCTATTAAGATCGGACCACTATATCATATAGCTGCCGTAGAAACGATCGCCGAAAATTAAGTTTTTGTATGAAAAACATTTTGTTTTTCAAGATATCTTGACCACACTCCGCATTTATTAGTTTTACTATACTCCTTATATATACTACTTTTCCACTATATCATATAGCTGGCATAGAAACGATCGGTCGAAAATTAACTTTTTGTATGAAAAAACAATTTGTTTTTAAGATATCCTGACCAACCTCTACATTTATCAGTTTTACTGTACTCCTCATATATAGGCAAAATCCTTTAAACTTCGGACCACTATATCATATAACTGCCATTGGAACGATCGGTCGAAAATTATCTTTTTGTATGAAAAACATTTGTTTTTAAGATATCCTGACCACCTCTACATTTATCAGTTTTACTGTACTCCTCATATATAGGCAAAATCCTATAGAGGTCGGACCACTATATCATGTAACTGCCATTGGAACGATGGGTCGAAAATTAACTTTTTGTATGAAAAAACATTTTGTTTCTAAGATATCTTGACCAACCTCTACGTTTATTAGTTTTACTGTACTCCTAATATATATGAAAAATTCTATTAAGATCGGACCACTATATCATATAACTGCCTCATATATATGCAAATCCTATTAAGATCCGACCACTATATCATATAGCTGCCATAGAATCGATCGGATGAAAATTAAGTTTTTGTATGAAAAAACATTTTGTTTTTCAAGATATCTTGACCAAACTCGGAATTTATTAGTTTTACTTTAATCATTTTTATATATGCAAAATCTTATTAAGATCGGTCCACTATATCATATAGCTGCCATAGGATCGATCGGTCTAAAATTAATTTTTGTATGAAAAAACATTTTGTTTTTAAGATATCCTGACCAACCTCTACATTTATCAGTTTTACTGTACTCCTCATATATAGGCAAAATCCTTTAAACTTCGGACCACTATATCATATAACTGCCATAGGAACGATCGGTCGAAAATTAACTTTTTGTATGAAAAACATTTTGTTTTTAAAATATCCTGACCAACCTCTACATATATCAGTTTTACTGTACTCCTCATATATAGGCAAAATCATATAGAGATCGGACCACTATATCATATAACTGCCATAGGAACGATGGGTCGAAAATTAACTTTTTGTATGAAAAAACATTTTGTTTTTAAGATATATTGACCAACCTCTACGTTTATTAGTTTTACTGTACTCCTCATATATGCAAAATCCTATTAAGATCGGACCACTATATCATATAGCTGCCATATGAACGATCTGGTGAAAAGTAGATTCATGCATGAAAAAACATTTTGTTTTTCAAGATATCTTGACCAACCTCTACGTTTATTAGTTTTACTGTACTCCTCATATATATGCAAAATCCTATTAAGATCGGACCACTATATCATATAACTGCCATAGGAACGATCGGACGAAATTTAACTTTTTGTATGAAAAAACATTTTGTTTTTAAGATATCCTGACCAACTTTACATTTATCAATCTTACTGTACTCCTCATATATATGCAAAATCCTTATAATTTCATACATACAGCTGCCACAGGAACGATCGATTAAGTTTTGTATAATAACGCATTTTGTTTTTCAAGATATCCAGACCAACTCGGCATTTATTAGTTTTACCTTACTCCTCACATATAGGCAAAATCTAATTAAGATCGGACTACTATATCATATAGCTGCCATGGAATCGATCGGAATGAAAATTAAGTTTTTGTATGAAAAAACATTTTGTTTTTCAAGATATCTTGATCAAACTCGGAATTTTTAGTTTTACTTTAACCAACTTATATACGCAAAATCTTATTAAGATCGGACCACAATATCATATAGCTGCCATGGAATTGATCGGAATGAAAATTAGGTTTTTGTATGAAAAAACATTTTGTTTTTCAAGATATCTTGACCCAACTCAACATTTATTAGTTTTACCTTACTCCTCATATATAGGCAAAATCCTATTAAGATCGGAACACTATATCATATAACTGCCATAGGAACGATCGGTCGAAAATTTTCTTTTTGTATGAAAAAACATTTTGTTTTCAAGATATCTTGACCAAACTCGGCATTTAATAGTTTTACTATGCTTGTCATGTATCTAATAAATCCTATTCAGATCGGACACGATATCATATAGCCGCCGTAGAAACGATCGGCCGAAAATTAAGTTTTTGTATGAAAACATTTTGTTTTTCAAGATATCTTGACCACACTCTGCATTTATTAGTTTTACTATACTCCTTATATATATACTATTTTCCACTATATCATATAGCTGGCATAGAAACGATCGGTCGAAAATTAACTTTTTTGTATGAAAAAACATTTTGTTTTTGAGATATCCTGACTACCTCTACATTTATCAGTTTTACTGTACTCCTCATATATAGGCAAAATTCTATTAAGATCGGGCCACTATATCATATAGCTGCCATATGAACGATCTGGTGAAAAGTAGATTCATGCATGAAAAAACATTTTGTTTTTCAAGATATCTTGACCAAACTCGTCATTTATTAGTTTTACTACACTCCTCATATGCATGCAAAATCCTATTAAGTTCGGACCACTATATCATATAACTGCCATAGGAACGATCGGTCGAAAATTAACTTTTTGTATGGAACAACATTTTGTTTTTAAAATATCTTGACCAACCTCTACATTTATTAGTTTTACTGTACTCCTCATATATATGAAAGATTCTATTAAATCGGACCACTATATCATATAACTGCCATAGGAACGATCGGTCGAAAATTTTCTTTTTATATGAAAAAACATTTTGTTTTTCAAGATATCTTGACCAAACTCGGCATTTAATAATTTTACTATGCTTGTCATATATCTAATAAATCCTACTCAGATCGGACACGATATCATATAGCTGCCGTAGAAACGATCGCCCGAAAATTAAGTTTTTGTATGAAAAACATTTTGTTTTTCAAGATATCTTGACCACACTCCGCATTTATTAGTTTTACTATACTCCTTATATATATACTATTTTCCACTATATCATATAGCTGGCATAGAAACGATCGGTCGAAAATTAACTTTTTGTATGAAAAAACATTTTGTTTTTAAGATATCCTGACCAACCTCTACATTTATCAGTTTTACTGTACTCCTCATATTAAGGCAAAATCCTATAGAGATCGGACCACTATATCATATAACTGCCAAAGGAACGATGGGTCGAAAAATTAACTTTTTGTATGAAAACATTTTGTTTTTAAAATATCCTGACCAACCTCTACATTTATCAGTTTTAACTGTACTCCTCATATTTAGGCAAAATCCTATAGAGATCGGACCACTATATCATATAACTGCCATAGGAACGATGGGTCGAAAATTAACTTTTTGTATGAAAAAACATTTTGTTTTTAAGATGTCTTTACCAACCTCTACGTTTATTAGTTTACTGTACTCCTCATATATATGCAAAATCCTATTAAGATCGGACCACTATATCATATAACTGCCATAGGAACGATCGGTCGAAATTTAACTTTTTGTATGAAAATACATTTTGTTTTTAAGATATCCTGACCAACCTTTACATTTATCAATTTTACTGTACTCCTCATATATATGCAAAATCCTATTAATTTCGGACCACTATATCATACAGCTGCCACAGGAACGATCGGTCGAAAATTAGGTTTTGTATAATAACGCATTTGTTTTTCAAGATATCCAGACCAAACTCGACATTTATTACTTTTACCTTACTCCTCATATATAGGCAAAATCTAATTAAGATCGGACTACTATATCATATAGCTGCCATGGAATCGATCGGAATGAAAATTAAGTTTTTGTATGAAAAACATTTTGTTTTTCAAGATATCTTGACCAAACTCAGCATTTATTAGTTTTACCTTACTCCTCATATATAGGCAAAATCCTATTAAGATCGGACCACTATGTCATATAGCTGCCATATGAACGATCTGGTGAAAAGTAGATTCATGCATGAAAAACATTTTGTTTTTCAAAATATCTTGACCAAACTCGTCATTTATTAGTTTTACTACACTCCTCATATGCATGCAAAATCCTATTAAGTTCGGACCACTATATCATATAACTGCCATAGGAACGATCGGTCGAAAATTAAATTTTTGTATGAAAAAACATTTTGTTTTTCCAGATATCTTGACGAAACTCGGCATTTAATGATTTTACTATGCTTGTCATATATCTAATAAATCCTATTCAGATCGGACACGATATCATATAGCTGCCGTAGAAACGATCGGCCGAAAATTAAGTGTTTGTATGAAAAACATTTTGTTTTTCAAGATATCTTGACCACACTCCGCATTTATTAGTTTTACTACACTCCTCATATGCATGCAAAATCCTATTAAGTTCGGACCACTATATCATATAACTGCCATAGGAACGATCGGTCGAAAATTAACTTTTTGTATGAAAAAACATTTTGTTTTTAAAATATCTTGACCAACCTCTACATTTATCAGTTTTACTGTACTCCTCATTTATAGGCAAAATCCATTAAACTTCGGACCACTATATCATATAACTGCCATAGGAACGATCGGTCGAAAATTAACTTTTGTATGAAAAAACATTTTATTTTTAAGATATCCTGGCCAACCTCTACATTTATCAGTTTAACTGTACTCCTCATATTTAGGCAAAATCCTATAGAGATCGGACCACTATATCATATAACTGCCATAGGAACGATGGGTCGAAAATTAACTTTTTGTATGAAAAAACATTTTGTTTTTAAGATGTCTTTACCAACCTCTACGTTTATTAGTTTTACTGTACTCCTCATATATATGCAAAATCCTATTAAGATCGGACCACTATATCATATAACTGCCATAGGAACGATCGGTCGAAATTTAACTTTTTGTATGAAAATACATTTTGTTTTCAAGATATCCTGATCAACCTTTACATTTATCAATTTTACTGTACTCCTCATATTAAGGCAAAATCCTATAGAGATCGGACCACTATATCATATAACTGCCAAAGGAACGATGGGTCGAAAATTAACTTTTTGTATGAAAAACATTTTGTTTTTAAAATATCCTGACCAACCTCTACATTTATCAGTTTAACTGTACTCCTCATATTTAGGCAAAATCCTATAGAGATCGGACCACTATATCATATAACTGCCATAGGAACGATGGGTCGAAAATTAACTTTTTGTATGAAAAAACATTTTGTTTTTAAGATGTCTTTACCAACCTCTACGTTTATTAGTTTTACTGTACTCCTCATATATATGCAAAATCCTATTAAGATCGGACCACTATATCATATAACTGCCATAGGAACGATCGGTCGAAATTTAACTTTTTGTATGAAAATACATTTTGTTTTTAAGATATCCTGACCAACCTTTACATTATCAATTTACTGTACTCCTCATATATATGCAAAATCCTATTAATTTCGGACCACTATATCATACAGCTGCCACAGGAACGATCGGTCGAAAATTAGGTTTTGTATAATAACGCATTTTGTTTTTCAAGATATCCAGACCAAACTCGACATTTATTACTTTTACCTACTCCTCATATATAGGCAAAATCTAATTAAGATCGGACTACTATATCATATAGCTGCCATGGAATCGATCGGAATGAAAATTAAGTTTTTGTATGACAAAAACATTTTGTTTTTCAAGATATCTTGACCAAACCTCAGCATTTATTAGTTTTACCTTACTCCTCATATATAGGCAAAATCCTATTAAGATCGGACCACCATATCATATAGCTGCCATAGGAACGATCGGTCGAAAATTATCTTTTTGTATGAAAAACATTTTGTTTTTAAGATATCCTGACTAACCTCTACATTTATCAGTTTTACTGTACTCCTCATATATAGGCAAAATCCTTTAAACTTCGGACCACTATATCATATAACTGCCATTGGAAGGATCGGTCGAAAATTATCTTTTGCATGAAAAACATTTTGTTTTTAAGATATCCTGACCAACCTCTACATTTATCAGTTTTACTGTACTCCTCATATATAGGCAAAATCCTATTAAGATCGGACCACTAGTCATATAGCTGCCATATGAACGATCTGGTGAAAAGTAGATTCATGCATGAAAAAACATTTTGTTTTTCAAAATATCTTGACCAAACTCGTCATTAATTAGTTTTACTACACTCCTCATATGCATGCAAAATCCTATTAAGTTCGGACCACTATATCATATAACTGCCATAGGAACGATCGGTCGAAAATTAATTTTTGTATAAAAAACATTTTGTTTTTCCAGATATCTTGACGAAACTCGGCATTTAATGATTTTACTATGCTTGTCATATATCTAATAAATCCTATTCAGATCGGACACGATATCATATAGCTGCCGTAGAAACGATCGGCCGAAAATTAAGTTTTTGTATGAAAAACATTTTGTTTTTTCAAGATATCTTGACCACACTCCCGCATTTATTAGTTTACTACACTCCTCATATGCATGCAAAATCCTATAAGTTCGGACCACTATATCATATAACTGCCATAGGAACGATCGGTCGAAAATTAACTTTTTGTATGAAAAAACATTTTGTTTTTAAATATCTTGACCACCTCTACATTTATCAGTTTTACTGTACTCCCCCCTCATTTATAGGCAAAATCCTTAAACTTCGGACCACTATATCATATAACTGCCATAGGAACGATCGGTCGAAAATTAACTTTTTGTATGAAAAAAACATTTTTTTTAAGATATCCTGACCAACCTCTACATTTATCAGTTTAACTGTACTCCTCATATTTAGGCAAAATCCTATAGAGATCGGACCACTATATCATATACTGCCATAGGAACGATCGGTCGAAATTTAACTTTTTGTATGAAAATACATTTTGTTTTTAAGATATCCTGACCACCTTTACATTTATCAATTTTACTGTACTCCTCATATATGCAAAATCCTATTAATTTCGGACCACTATATCATACAGCTGCCACAGGAACGATCGGTCGAAAATTAGGTTTTGTATAATAACGCATTTTGTTTTCAAGATATCCAGACCAAACTCGACATTTATTATTTTACCTTACTCCTCATATATAGGCAAAATCTAATTAAGATCGGACTACTATAATCATATAGCTGCCATGGAATCGATCGGAATGAAAATTAAGTGTTTTTGTATGAAAAACATTTTGTTTTTCAAGATATCTTGACCAAACTCAGCATTTATTAGTTTTACCTTACATCCTCATATATAGGCAAAATCCTATTAAGATCGGACCACCATATCATATAGCTGCCATAGGAACGATCGGTCGAAATTATCTTTTTGTATGAAAAACATTTTGTTTTTAAGATATCCTGACTAACCTCTACATTTATCAGTTTTACTGTACTCCTCATATATAGGCAAAATCCTATTAAGATCGGACCACTATATCATATAGCTGCCATATGAACGATTTGGTGAAAAGTAGATTCATGCATGAAAAAACATTTTGTTTTTCAAGATATCTTGACCAAACTCGTCATTTATTAGTTTTTACTACAATACTCTATGCATGCAAAATCCTATTAAGTTCGGACCACTATATCATATAACTGCCATAGGAACGATCGGTCGAAAATTAACTTTTTGTATGGAACAACATTTTGTTTTTAAAATATCTTGACCAACCTCTACGTTTATTAGTTTTACTGTACTCCTCATATATATGCAAAATCCTATTAAGATCGGACACCACTATATCATATAACTGCCATAGGAACGCTCGGTCGAAATTAACTTTTTGTATGAAAAAACATTTTGTTTTTCAAGATATCTTGACCAAACTCGGCATTTAATTTTTACTATGCTTGTCATCTATCTTATAATCTTTACCAACCTCTACGTTTATTATTTTACTGTACTCCTCATATATATGCAAAATCCTATTAGATCGGACCACTATATCATATAACTGCCATAGGAACGATCGTCGAAATTTAACTTTTTGTATGAAAATACATTTTGTTTTTAAGATATCCTGACCAACCTTTACATTTATCAATTTTACTGTACCCCATAAATATGCAAAATCCTATTAATTTCGGACCACTATATCATACAGCTGCCACAGGAACGATCGGTCGAAAATTAGGTTTTGTATAATAACGCATTTTGTTTTTCAAGATATCCAGACCCAACTCGACATTTATTACTTTACCTTACTCCTCAAATATAGGCAAAATCTAATTAAGATCGGACTACTATATCATATAGCTGCCATGGAATCGATCGGAATGAAATTAAGTTTTTGTATGAAAAAACATTTTGTTTTTCAAGATATCTTGACCAAACTCAGCATTTATTAGTTTACCTTACTCCTCATATATAGGCAAAATCCTATTAAGATCGGACCACCATATCATATAGCTGCCATAGGAACGATCGGTCGAAAATTATCTTTTTGTATGAAAACATTTTGTTTTTAAGATATCCTGACTAACCTCTACATTTATCAGTTTTACTGTACTCCTCATATATAGGCAAATCCTATTAAGATCGGACCACTATATCATATAGCTGCCATATGAACGATTTGGTGAAAAGTAGATTCATGCATGAAAAAAAACATTTGTTTTTCAAGATATTTGACCAACTCGTCATTTATTATTTTTTACTACACTACTCATATGCATGCAAAATCCTATTAAGTTCGGACCACTATATCATATAACTGCCATAGGAACGATCGGTCGAAAATTAACTTTTTGTATGGAACAACATTTTGTTTTTAAAATATCTTGACCAACCTCTACTTTTATTAGTTTTACTGTACTACTCATATGCATGCAAAATCCTATTAAGTTCGGACCACTATATCATATAACTGCATAGGAACGCTCGGTCGAAAATTAACTTTTTGTATGAAAAACATTTTGTTTTTCAGATATCTTGACCAACTCGGCATTTAATAATTTTACTATGCTTGTCATATATCTAATAAATCCTATTCAGATCGGACACGATATCTATATAGCTGCCGTAGAAACGATCGCCCCGAAATTAAGTTTTTGTATGAAAAACATTTTGTTTTTCAAGATATCTTGACCACACTCCGCATTTATTAGTTTACTATACTCCTTATATATTACTATTTTCCACTATATCATATAGCTGCATAGAAACGATCGGTCGAAAATTAACTTTTTTTATGAAAAAACATTTTGTTTTTGAGATATCCTGACTACCTCTACATTTATCAGTTTTACTGTACTCCTCATAAAGGCAAAATCCTTTAAACTTCGGACCACTATATCTATAACTGTCATTGGAACGTTCGGTCGAAAATTATCTTTTTGTATGAAAAACATTTTGGTTTTTAGATATCCGACCAACCTCTACATTTATCAGTTTTAGTGTACTCCTCATATATAGGCAAAATCCTGTTAAGATCGGACCACTATGTCATATAGCTGCCATATGAACGATCTGGTGAAAAGTAGATTCATGCATGAAAAACATTTTGTTTTTCAAAATATCTTGACCAAACTCGTCATTTATTAGTTTTACTACACTCTCATATGCATGCAAAATCCTATTAATTTCGGACCACTATATCATATAACTGCCATAGGAACGATCGGTCGAAAATTAAATTTTTGTATGAAAAAACATTTTGTTTTTGAGATATCCTGACCAACCTCTACATTTATCAGTTTTACTGTACTCCTCATTTATAGACAAAATCCATTAAACTTCGGACCACTATATCATATAACTGCCATAGGAACGATCGTTCGAAAATTAACTTTTTGTATGAAAAAACATTTGTTTTTAAGATATCCTGACCAACCTCTACATTTATCAGTTTTCTGTACTCCTCATATTTAGGAAAAATCCTATAGAGATCGGACCACTATATCATATAACTGCCATAGGAACGATGGGTTGAAATTAACTTTTTGTATAAAAAAACATTTGTTTTTAAGATATCTTGACCAACCTCTACGTTTATTAGTTTTACTGTACTCCTCATATATATGCAAAATCCTATTAAGATCGGACAACTATATCATATAACTGCCATAGGAACGATCGGTCGAAATTTAACTTTTTGTATGAAAAAACATTTTGTTTTTAAGATATCCTGACCAACCTTTACTTTTATCAATTTTACTGTACTCCTCATATGCAAATCCTATTAATTTCGGACCACTATATCATACAGCTGCCACAGGAACGATCGTCGAAAATTAAGTTTTTGTATAATAACGCATTTTGTTTTTCAAGATATCCAGACCAAACTCGGCATTTATTAGTTTTACCTTACTCCTCATATATAGGCAAAATCTAATTAAGATCGGACTACTATATCATATAGCTGCCATGCAATCGATCGGAATGAAAATTAAGTTTTTGTATGAAAAAACATTTTGTTTTTCAAGATATCTTGATCAAACTCGGAATTTATTAGTTTTACTTTAATCAACTTATATACGCAAAATCCTATAAGATCGGACCACAATATCATATAGCTGCCATGGAATCGATCGGAATGAAAATTAGGTTTTTGTATGAAAAACATTTGTGTTTTCAAGATATCTTGACCAACTCAGCATTTATTAGTTTTACCTTACTCCTCATATATAGGCAAAATCCTATTAAGATCGGCTACCATATCATATAGATGCCATAGGAACGATCGGTCGAAAATTAAGTTTTTTATGAAAAAACATTTTTTTTTCAAGATATCTTGACCAAACTCGGCATTTAATAGTTTTACTATGCTTGTCATATATCTAATAAACCTATTCAGATCGGACACGATATCATATAGCTGCCGTAGAAACGATCGGCCGAAAATTAAGTTTTTGTATGAAAACATTTTGTTTTTCAAGATATCTTGACCACACTCCGCATATATTAGTTTTACTATACTCTTATATATATACTATCTTCTACTATATCATATAGCTGGCATAGAAACGATCGGTCGAAAATTAACATTTTGTATGAAAAAAAATTTTGTTTTTAAGATATCCTGACCAACCTCTACATTTATCAGTTTACTGTACTCCTCATATATAGGCAAAATCCTTTAAACTTCGGACCACTATATCATATAACTGCCATTGAACGATCGGTCGAAATTATCTTTTATGAAAAAACATTTTGTTTTAGATATCCTGACCAACCTCTACATTTATCAGTTTTACTGTACTCCTCTTATATAGGTAAAATCCTATAGAGATCGGACCACTATGTCATATAACTGCCATAGGAGCGATGGGTCGAAAATTAACTTTTTGTATGAAAAACATTTTGTTTTTAAGATATCTTGACCACCTCTACGTTTATTAGTTTACTGTACTCCTCATATATATGCAAAATCCTATTAAGATCGGACCACTATATCATATAACTGCCATAGGAACGATCGGTCGAAATTTAACTTTTTGTATGAAAAAACATTTGTTTTTAAGATATCCTGACCAACCTTTACATTTATCAATTTTACTGTACTCCTAATATATATGCAAAATCCTATTAATTTCGGAACACTATATCATACAGCTGCCACAGGAACGATCGGTCGAAAATTAAGTTTTTGTATAATAACTCATTTTGGTTTTCAAGATATCTTGACTAAACTCGGCATTTATTTGTTTCACCTTACTCCTCATATATAGGCAAAATCTACTTAAGATCGGACTACGATATCATATAGCTGTCAAGGAATCGATCGGAATGAAAATTAGTTTTTGTATGAAAAAACATTTTGTTTTTCAAGATATCTTGATCAAACTCGGAATTTATTAGTTTTACTTTAATCAACTTATACGCAAAATCCTATTAAGATCGGACCACAATATCATATAGCTGCCATGGAATCGATCGGAATGAAATTAGGTTTTTGTATGAAAAAACATTTTGTTTTTCAAGATATCTTGACCAAACTAAGCATTTATTAGTTTTACCTTACTCCTCATATATAGGCAAAATCCTATTAAGAGCGGACCACCATATCATATAGATGCCATAGGAACGATCGGTCGAAAATTAAGTTTTTGTATAAAAAAACATTTTTTTTTTCAAGATATCTTGACCAAACTCGGCATTTAATAGTTTTACTATGCTTTCATATATCTAATAAATCCTATTCAGATCGGACACGATATCATATAGCTGCCGTAGAAACGATCGGCCGAAAATTAAGTTTTTTGTATGAAAAACATTTTGTTTTTCAAGATATCTTGACCACATCCGCATTTATTAGTTTTACTATACTCCTTATATATATACTATCTTCCACTATAGCATATAGCTGGCATAAAACGATCGGTCGAAATTAGCATTTTGTATGAAAAAACATTTTGTTTTTAAGATATCCTGACCAACCTCTACATTTATCAGTTTTACTGTACTCCTCATATATAGGCAAAATCCTTTAAACTTCGGACCACTATATCATATAACTACCATTGGAACGATCGGTCGAAAATTATCGTTTTGTATGAAAAAACATTTTGTTTTTAAGATATCTTGACCAACCTCTACGTTTATTAGTTTTACTGTACTCCTCATATATATGCAAAATCCTATTAAGATCGGACCACTATATAATAACTGCCATAGGAACGATCGGCCGAAATTTAACTTTTTGTATGAAAAAACATTTTGTTTTTAAGATATCCTGACCAACCTTTACATTTATCAATTTTACTGTACTCCTCATATATATGCAAAATCCTATTAATTTCGGAACACTATATCATACAGCTGCCACAGGAACGATCGGTCGAAAATTAAGTTTTTGTATAATAACGCATTTTGTTTTTCAAGATATCTTGACTAAACTCGGCATTTATTTGTTTCACCTTACTCCTCATATATAAAAAACATTTTTTTTAAGATATCTTGACCAAACTAGGCATTTAATAGTTTTACTTTAATCAACTTATATACGCAAAATCTTATTAAGATCGGACCACAATATCATATAGCTGCCATGGAATCGATCGGAATGAAAATTAGGTTTTTGTATGAAAAAACATTTTGTTTTTCAAGATATCTTGACCAAACTCAGCATTTTTAGTTTGACCTTACTCCTCATATATAGGCAAAATCCTATTAAGATCGGACCACTATATCATATAGCTGCCATAGGAACTATCGGTCGAAAATTAAGTTCTTGTATGAAAAAACATTTTGTTTTTCAAGATATCTTGACGAAACTCGGCATTTAATAGTTTTACTATGCTTGTCATATATCTAATAAATCCTATTCAGATCGGACACGAAATCATATAGCTGCCGTAGAAACGATCGGCCGAAAATTAATTTTTGTATATTTTGTTTTTCAAGATATCTTGACCACACTCCGCATTTATAGTTTAGTTTTAACTCCTTATATATATCTATTTTCCACTATATCATATAGCTGGCATAGAAACGATCGGTCGAAAATTAACTTTTTGTATGAAAAAACATTTTGTTTTTAAGATATCCTGACCAACCTCTACATTTATCAGTTTTTACTGTACTCCTCATATATAGGCAAAATCCTATTAAGATCGGACCACTATATCATATAGCTGCCATTTGAACGATTTGGTGAAAAGTAGATTCATGCATGAAAAAACATTTTGTTTTTCAAGATATCTTAGTTTTACTACACTCCTCATATGCATGCAAAATCCTATTAAGTTCGGACCACTATATCATATAACTGCCATAGGAACGATCGGTCGAAAATTAACTTTTTGTATGGAACAACATTTTGTTTTAAAATATCTTGACCAACCTCTACATTTATTAGTTTACTGTACTCCTCATATATATGAAAAATTCTATTAAGATCAGACCACTATATCATATAGCTGCCATATGAACGATCTGGTGAAAAGTAGATTCATGCATGAAAAAACATTTTGTTTTCAAGATATCTTGACCAACTCGTCATTTATTAGTTTTACTACACTCCTCATATGCATGCAAAATCCTATTAAGTTCGGACCACTATATCATATAACTGCCATAGGAACGATCGGTCGAAAATTATCTTTTTGTATGAAAAACATTTTGTTTTTAAGATATCCTGACCAACCTCTACATTTATCAGTTTTACTGTACTCCTCATATATAGGCAAAATCCTATTAAGATCGGACCACTATATCATATAGCTGCCATATGAACGATCTGGTGAAAAGTAGATTCATGCATGAAAAAACATTTTGTTTTTCAAGATATCTTGACCAAACTCGTCATTTATTAGTTTTACTACACTCCTCATATGCATGCAAAATCCTATTAAGTTCGGACCACTATATCATATACTGCCATAGGAACGATCGGTCGAAAATTAACTTTTTGTATGGAACAACATTTTGTTTTTAAAATATCTTGACCAACCTCTACATTTATTAGTTTTACTGTACTCCTCATATATATGAAAAATTCTATTAAGATCGGACCCACTATATCATATAACTGCCATAGGAACGATCGGTCGAAAATTTTCTTTTGTATGAAAAAACATTTTGTTTTTCAAGATATCTTGACCAAACTCGGCATTAATAATTTTACTATGCTTGTCATATCTAATAAATCCTATTCAGATCGGACACGATATCATATAGCTGCCGTAGAAACGATCGCCCGAATTAAGTTTTTGTATGAAAAACATTTTGTTTTTCAAGATATCTTGACCACACTCCGCATTTATTAGTTTTACTATACTCCTTATATATACTATTTTCCACTATATCATATAGCTGGCATAGAAACGATCGGTCGAAAATTAACTTTTTGTATGAAAAAACATTTGTTTTTGAGATATCCTGACTACCTCTACATTTATCAGTTTTACTGTACTCCTCATATATAGGCAAAATCCTTTAAACTTCGGACCACTATATCATATAACTGCCATTGGAAGGATCGGTCGAAAATTATCTTTTTGCATGAAAAACATTTTGTTTTTAAGATATCCTGACCAACCTCTACATTTATCAGTTTTACTGTACTCCTCATATATAGGCAAATCCTATTAAGATCGGACCACTATGTCATATAGCTGCCATATGAACGATCTGGTGAAAAGTAGATTCATGCATGAAAAAACATTTTGTTTTTCAAAATATCTTGACAAACCTCGTCATTTATAGTTTTACTACACTCCTCATATGCATGCAAAATCCTATTAAGTTCGGACCACTATATCATATAACTGCCATAGGAACGATCGGTCGAAAATTAAATTTTTGTATGAAAAAACATTTTGTTTTTGGATATCCTGACCAACCTCTACATTTATCAGTTTACTGTTTTCCTCATTTATAGGCAAAATCCATTAAACTTCGGACCACTATATCATATAACTGCCATAGGAACGATCGGTCGAAAATTAACTTTTTGTATAAAAAACATTTTGTTTTTAAGATATCCTGACCAACCTCTACATTTATCAGTTTAACTGTACTCCTCACTTATAGGCAAAATCCATTAAACTCCCGGACCACTATATCATATAACTGCCATAGGAACGATCGGTCGAAAATTACCTTTTTGTATAAAAAAACTTTTGTTTTTAAGATATCTTTACCAACCTCTACGTTTATTAGTTTTACTGTACTCCTCATATATATGCAAAATCCTATTAAGATCGGAACACTATATCATATAACTGCCATAGGAACGATCGGTCGAAATTAACTTTTTGTATGAAAAAACATTTTGTTTTTGAGATATCCTGACCAACCTCTACATTTATCAGTTTTAGTGTACTCCTCATTTATAGGCAAAATCCATTAAACTTCGGACCACTATATCATATAACTGCCATAGGAACGATCGGTCGAAAATTAACTTTTTGTATGAAAAACATTTTGTTTTTAAGATATCCTGACCAACTCTACATTTATCAGTTTTACTGTACTCCTCATATTTAGGCAAAATCCTATAGAGATCGGACCACTATATCATATAACTGCCATAGGAACGATGGGTCGAAAATTAACTTTTTGTATGAAAAAACATTTTGTTTTTAAGATATCTTTACCAACCTCTACGTTTATTAGTTTTACTGTACTCCTCATATATATGCAAAATCCTATTAAGATCGGACCACTATATCATATAACTGCCATAGGAACGATCGGTCGAAAATTAACTTTTTGTATGAAAAAACATTTTGTTTTTGAGATATCCTGACCAACCTCTACATTTATTCAGTTTTAGTGTACTCCTCATTTATAGGCAAAATCCATTAAACTTCGGACCACTATATCATATAACTGCCATAGGAACGATCGGTCGAAAATTAACTTTTTGTATGAAAAAACATTTTGTTTTTAAGATATCCTGACCAACCTCTACATTTATCAGTTTTACTGTACTCCTCATATTTAGCAAAATCCTATAGAGATCGGACCACTATATCATATAACTGCCATAGGAACGATGGGTCGAAAATTAACTTTTTGTATGAAAAAACATTTTGTTTTTAAGATATCTTTACCACCTCTACGTTTATTAGTTTTACTGTACTCCTCATATATATGCAAAATCCTATTAAGATCGGACCACTATATCATATAACTGCCATAGGAACGATCGGTCGAAATTTAACTTTTTGTATGAAAAAACATTTTGTTTTTAAGATATCCTGACCAACCTTTACATTATCAATTTTACTGTACTCCTCCACTATATCATACAGCTGCCACAGGAACGATCGGTCGAAAATTAGTTTTTGTATAATAACGCATTTTGTTTTTCAAGATATCCAGACCAAACTCGGCATTTATTAGTTTTACCTTACTCCTCATATATAGGCAAAATCTAATTAAGATCGGACTACTATATCATATAGCTGCCATGGAATCGATCGGTATGAAATTAAGTTTTTGTATGAAAAAACATTTTGTTTTTCAAGATATCCTGACCAACCTCTACATTTATCAGTTTAACTGTACTCTCACTTATAGGCAAAATCCATTAAACTCCGGACCACTATATCATATACTGCCATAGGAACGATCGGTCGAAAATTAACTTTTTGTATAAAAAAACATTTTGTTTTTAAGATATCTTTACCAACCTCTACATTTATCAGTTTTACTGTACTCCTCATTTATAGGCAAAATCCATTAAACTTCGGACCACTATATCATATAACTGCCATAGGAACGATGGGTCGAAAATTAACTTTTTGTATGAAAAAACATTTTGTTTTTAAGATATCTTTACCAACCTCTACGTTTATTAGTTTTACTGTACTCCTCATATATATGCAAAATCCTATTAAGATCGGACCACTATATCATATAACTGCCATAGGAACGATCGGTCGAATTTAACTTTTTGTATGAAAAAACATTTTGTTTTTGAGATATCCTGACCAACCTCTACATTTATCAGTTTTAGTGTACTCCTCATTTATAGGCAAAATCCATTAAACTTCGGACCACTATATCATATAACTGCCATAGGAACGATCGGTCGAAAATTAACTTTTTGTATGAAAAACATTTTGTTTTTAAGATATCCTGACCAACCTCTACATTTATCAGTTTTACTGTACTCCTCATATTTAGGCAAAATCCTATAGAGATCGGACCACTATATCATATAACTGCCATAGGAACGATGGGTCGAAAATTAACTTTTTGTATGAAAAAACATTTTGTTTTTAAGATATCTTTACCAACCTCTACGTTTATTAGTTTTACTGTACTCCTCATATATATGCAAAATCCTATTAAGATCGGACCACTATATCATATAACTGCCATAGGAACGATCGGTCGAAATTTAACTTTTTGTATGAAAAAAACATTTTGTTTTTTAGATATCCTGACCAACCTTTACATTTATCAATTTTACTGTACTCCTCCACTATATCATACAGCTGCCACAGGAACGATCGGTCGAAAATTAAGTTTTTGTATAATAACGCATTTTGTTTTTCAAGATATCCAGACCAAACTCGGCATTTATTAGTTTTACCTTACTCCTCATATATAGGCAAAATCTAATTAAGATCGGACTACTATATCATATAGCTGCCATGGAATCGATCGGAATGAAAATTAAGTTTTTTGTATGAAAAACATTTTGTTTTTCAAGATATCTTGATCAAACTCGGAATTTATTTGTTTTACATTAATCAACTTATATACGCAAAATCTTATTAAGATCGGACCACAATATCATATAGCTGCCATGGAATCGATCGGAATGAAAATTAGGTTTTTGTATGAAAAAACATTTTGTTTTCAAGATATCTTGACCAAACTCAGCATTTATTAGTTATACCTTACTCCTCATATATAGGCAAAATCCTATTAAGATCGGACCACCATATCATATAGCCGCCATAGGAACGATCGGTCGAAATTATCTTTTTGTGTGAAAAACATTTTGTTTTTAAGATATCCTGACCAACCTCTACATTTATCAGTTTTACTGTACTCCTCATATATAGGCAAAATCCTATTAAGATCGGACCACTATATCATAAAGCTGCCATATGAACGATCTGGTGAAAAGTAGATTCATGCATGAAAAAACATTTTGTTTTCAAGATATCTTGACCAAACTCGTCATTTATTAGTTTTACTACACTCCTCATATGCATGCAAAATCCTATTAAGTTCGGACCACTATATCATATAACTGCCATAGGAACGATCGGTCGAAAATTAACTTTTTGTATGGAACAACATTTTGTTTTTCAAATATCTTGATCAACCTCTACATTTATTAGTTTTACTGTACTCCTCATTTATAGGCAAAATCCATTAAACTTCGGACCACTATATCATATAATTGCCATAGGAACGATCGGTCGAAAATTAACTTTTTGTATGAAAAACATTTTGTTTTTAAGATATCCTGATCAACCTCTACATTTATCAGTTTTAGTGTACTCCTCATATATAGGCAAAATCCTATAGAGATCGGACCACTATATCATATAACTGCCATAGGAACGATCGGTCGAAAATTAACTTTTTGTATGAAAAACATTTTGTTTTTAAGATATCTTGACCAACCTCTACGTTTATTAGTTTTACTGTACTCCTCATATATATGCAAAATCCTATTAAGATCGGACAACTATATCATATAACTGCCATAGGAACGATCGGTCGAAATTTAACTTTTTGTATGAAAAAACATTTTGTTTTAAGATATCCTGACCAACCTTTACTTTTATCAATTTTACTGTACTCCTCATATATATGCAAAATCCTATTAATTTCGGACCACTATATCATACAGCTGCCACAGGAACGATCGGTCGAAAATTAGTTTTTGTATAGAAACGCATTTTGTTTTTCAAGATATCCAGACCAAACTCGGCATGATTAGTTTACCTTACTCCTCATATATAGGCAAAATCTAATTAAGATCGGACAACTATATCATATAGCTGCCATGGAATCGATCGGAATGAAAATTAAGTTTTTGTATGAAAAAACATTTGTTTTTCAAGATATCTTGATCAAACTCGGAATTTATTACTTTTACTTTAATCAACTTATATACGCAAAATCCTATTAAGATCGGACCACAATATCATATAGCTGCCATGGAATCGATCGGAATGAAAATTAGGTTTTTGTATGAAAAAACATTTTGTTTTTCAAGATATCTTGACCAAACTCAGCATTTATTAGTTTTACTACACTCCTCATATGCATGCAAAATCCTATTAAGTTCGGACCACTATATCATATAACTGCCATAGGAACGATCGGTCGAAAATTAACTTTTTGTATGAAAAAACATTTTGTTTTTAAGATATCCTGACCAACCTTTACTTTTATCAATTTTACTGTACTCCTCATATATATGCAAAATCCTATTAATTTCGGACCACTATATCATACAGCTGCCACAGGAACGATCGGTCGAAAATTAAGTTTTTGTATAAAACGCATTTTGTTTTTCAAGATATCCAGACCAAACTCGGCATTGATTAGTTTTACCTTACTCCTCATATATAGGCAAAATCTAATTAAGATCGGACTACTATATCATATAGCTGCCATGGAATCGATCGGAATGAAAATTAAGTTTTTGTATGAAAAACATTTTGTTTTTCAAGATATCTTGATCAAACTCGGAATTTATTAGTTTTATTTTAATCAACTTATATACGCAAAATCCTATTAAGATCGGACCACAATATCATATAGCTGCCATGCAATCGATCGGAATGAAAATTAGGTTTTTGTAAAAAAAACATTTTGTTTTTCAAGATATCTTGACCAACACTCAGCATTTATTAGTTTTACTATGCTTGTCATATATCTAATAAATCCTATTCAGATCGGACACGATATCATATAGCTGCCGTAGAAACGATCGGCCGAAAATTAAGTTTTTGTATGAAAAACATTTTGTTTTTCAAGATATCTTGACCACACTCCGCATTTATTAGTTTTACTATACTCCTTATATATATACTATTTTCCACTATATCATATAGCTGGCATAGAAACGATCGGTCGAAATTAACATTTTGTATGAAAAAACATTTTGTTTTTAAGATATCCTGACCAACCTCTACATTTATCAGTTTTACTGTACTCCTCATATATAGGCAAAATCCTTTAAACTTCGGACCACTATATCATATAACTGCCATTGGAACGATCGGTCGAAAATTATCTTTTTGTATGAAAAACATTTTGTTTTTAAGATATCCTGACCAACCTCTACGTTTATTAGTTTTACTGTACTCCTCATATATATGCAAAATCCTATTAAGATCGGACCACTATATCATATAGTTGCCATATGAACGATCTGGTGAAAAGTAGATTCATGCATGAAAAAACATTTTGTTTTTCAAGATATCTTGACCAAACTCGTCATTTATTAGGTTTACTACACTCCTCATATGCATGCAAAATCCTATTAAGTTCGGACCACTATATCATATAACTGCCATAGGAACGATCGGTCGAAAATTAACTTTTTGTATGAAAAACATTTGTTTTTAAAATATCTTGACCACCTCTACATTTATCAGTTTTACTGTACTCCTCTTATATAGGCAAAATCCTATAGAGATCGGACCACTATGTCATATAACTGCCATAGGAGCGATGGTTCGAAATTAACTTTTTTGTATGAAAAAACATTTTGTTTTTCAAGATATCTTGACCAACCTCTACGTTATTAGTTTTACTGTACTCCTCATATATATGCAAAATCCTATTAAGATCGGACCACTATATCATATAGTTGCCATATGAACGATCTGGTGAAAGTAGATTCATGCATGAAAAAACATTTTGTTTTTCAAGATATCTTGACCAAACTCGTCATTTATTAGGTTTACTACACTCCTCATATGCATGCAAATCCTATTAATTCGGACCACTATATCATATAACTGCCATAGGAACGATCGGTCGAAAATTAACTTTTTGTATGAAAAAACATTTTGTTTTTAAAATATCTTGACCAACCTCTACATTTATTAGTTTTACAGTACTCCTAATATATATGAAAAATTCTATTAAGATCGGACCACTATATCATATAACTGCCATAGGAACGATCGGTCGAAAATATTCTTTTGTATGAAAAAACATTTTGTTTTTCAAGATATCTTGACCAAACTCGGCATTTAATGATTTTACTATGCTTGTCATATATCTAATAAATCCTATTCAGATCGGACACGATATCATATAGCTGCCGTAGAAACGATCGGCCGAAAATTAAGTTTTTGTATGAAAAACATTTTGTTTTTCAAGATATCTTGACCACACTCCGCATTTATTAGTTTTACTATACTCCTTTATATATAACTATTTTCCACTATATCATATAGCTGGCATAGAAATGATAGGTCGAAAATTAAATTTTTTGTATGAAAAAACATTTTGTTTTTGAGATATCTTGACCAACCTCTGCATTTATCAGATTTACTGTTTATCTTTTTGTATGAAAAACATTTTGTTTCTAAGATATCCTGACCAACCTCTACATTTATCAGTTTAACTGTACTCCTCATATATATGCAAAATCCTATTAAGATCGGACCACTATATCATATAACTGCCATAGGAACGATTGGTCGAAAATTAACTTTTTGTATGAAAAAATAGTTTGTTTTTAAGATATCTTGACCAACCTCTACGTTTATTAGTTTTACTGTACTCCTCATATATATGCAAAATCCTATTAAGATCGGACCACTATATCATATAACTGCCATAGGAACGATGGTCGAAAATTAACTTTTTTGTATGAAAAAAATAGTTTGTTTTCACGATATCTTGACCAAACTCTACACTTATTAGTTTTACTTTACTCCTCATATATATGCAAAATCCTATTAACATCCGACCACTATATCATATAGCTGCCATAGAATCGATCGGATGAAATTAAGTTTTTGTATGAAAAAACATTTTGTTTTTCAAGATATCTTGACCAAACTCGGAATTTATTAGTTTTACTTTAATCATTTTTATATGCAAAATCTTTTTAAGATCGGTCCATAATATCATATAGCTGCCAGAGGATCGATCGGTCTAAAATTAAGTTTTTGTATGAAAAAACATTTTGTTTTTAAGATATCCTGACCAACCTCCACATTTATCAGATTTACTGTACTCCTCATATATAGGCAAAATACTTTAAGCTTCGGACCACTATATCATATAACTGCCATAGGAACGATCGGTCGAAAATTAACTTTTTGTATGAAAAACATTTTGTTTTTAAAATATCCTGACCAACATCTACATTTATCAGTTTTACTGTACTCCTCATATATAGGCAAAATCCTATAGAGATCGGACCACTATATCATATAACTGCCATGGGAACGATGGGTCGAAAATTAACTTTTGTATGAAAAAACATTTTGTTTTTAAGATTTCCTGACCAACCTTTACATTTATCAATTTTACTGTACTCCTCATATATGCAAAATCCTATTAATTTCGGAACACTATATCATACAGCTGCCACAGGAACGATCGGTCGAAAATTAAGTTTTTGTATAATAACGCATTTTGTTTTTCAAGATATCTTAACTAAACTCGGCATTTATTAGTTTCACTTTGCTCTTCATATATAGGCAAAATTATATTATGGTCGGACCACTATATCACATAGCTGCCATAGGAACGACCGTTCGAAAATTAATTAAGTTGTTGTATGAGAAAAAACATTTTATTTTCAAGATATCTTGACCAAACTCTACACTTATTAGTTTTACTTTACTCCTCATATATATGCAAAATCCTATTAAGATCCGACCACTATATCATATAGCTGCCATAGAATCGATCGGATGAAAATTAAGTTTTTGTATGAAAAAAACATTTTGTTTTTCAAGATATCTTGACCAAACTCGGAATTTATTAGTTTTACTTTAATCATTTTATATATGCAAAATCTTTTTAAGATCGGTCCATAATATCATATAGCTGCCAAGGATCGATCGGTCTAAAATTAAGTTTTGTATGAAAAACATTTTGTTTTTAAGATATCCTGATCAACCTCTACATTTATCAGTTTTAGTGTACTCCTCATATATAGGCAAAATCCTATAGAGATCGGACCACTATATCATATAACTGCCATAGGAACGATCGGTCGAAAATTAACTTTTTGTATGAAAAAACATTTTGTTTTAAGATATCTTGACCAACCTCTACGTTTATTAGTTTTACTGTACTCCTCATATATATGCAAAATCCTATTAAGATCGGACAACTATATCATATAACTGCCATAGGAACGATCGGTCGAAATCTACCTTTTTGGATGAAAAAACATTTTGTTTTTAAGATATCCTGACCACCTTTACTTTTATCATTTTACTGTACTCCTCATATATATGCAAAATCCTATTAATTTCGGACCACTATATCATACAGCTGCCACAGGAACGATCGGTCGAAAATTAAGTTTTTGTATAGAAACGCATTTTGTTTTTCAAGATATCCAGACCAAACTCGGCATTGATTAGTTTTACCTTACTCCTCATATATAGGCAAAATCTAATTAAGATCGGACAACTATATCATATAGCTGCCATGGAATCGATCGGAATGAAAATTAAGTTTTTGTATGAAAAAACATTTTGTTTTTCAAGATATCTTGATCAAACTCGGAATTTATTACTTTTACTTTAATCAACTTATATACGCAAAATCCTATTAAGATCGGACCACAATATCATATAGCTGCCATGGAATCGATCGGAATGAAAATTAGGTTTTTGTATGAAAAAACATTTTGTTTTTCAAGATATCTTGACCAAACTCAGCATTTATTAGTTTTACTACACTCCTCATATGCATGCAAAATCCTATTAAGTTCGGACCACTATATCATATAACTGCCATAGGAACGATCGGTCGAAAATTAACTTTTTGTATGAAAAAACATTTTGTTTTTAAGATATCCTGACCAACCTTTACTTTTATCAATTTTACTGTACTCCTCATATATATGCAAAATCCTATTAATTTCGGACCACTATATCATACAGCTGCCACAGGAACGATCGGTCGAAAATTAAGTTTTTGTATAAAACGCATTTTGTTTTTCAAGATATCCAGACCAAACTCGGCATTGATTAGTTTTACTTTACTCCTCATACATAGGCAAAATCTAATTAAGATCGGACTACTATATCATATAGCTGCCATGGAATCGATCGGAAGAAAATTTTGTTTTGAAAAAAACATTTTGTTTTTCAAGATATCTTGATCAAACTCGGAATTTATTAGTTTTTATTTTAATCAACTTATATACGCAAAATCCTATTAAGATCGGACCACAATATCATATAGCTGCCATGCAATCGATCGGAATGAAAATTAGGTTTTTGTATAAAAAAACATTTTGTTTTTCAAGATATCTTGACCAAACTCAGCATTTATTAGTTTTACTATGCTTGTCATATATCTAATAAATCCTATTCAGATCGGACACGATATCATATAGCTGCCGTAGAAACGATCGGCCGAAAATTAAGTTTTTGTATTAAAAACATTTTGTTTTTCAAGATATCTTGACCACACTCCGCATTTATTAGTTTTACTATACTCCTTATATATATACTATTTTCCACTATATCATATAGCTGGCATAGAAACGATCGGTCGAAAATTAACATTTTGTATGAAAAAACATTTTGTTTTTAAGATATCCTGACCAACCTCTACATTTATCAGTTTTACTGTACTCCTCATATATAGGCAAAATCCTTTAAACTTCGGACCACTATATCATATAACTGCCATTGGAACGATCGGTCGAAAATTATCTTTTTGTATGAAAAACATTTTGTTTTTAAGATATCCTGACCAACCTCTACGTTTATTAGTTTTACTGTACTCCTCATATATATGCAAAATCCTATTAAGATCGGACCACTATATCATATAGTTGCCATATGAACGATCTGGTGAAAAGTAGATTCATGCATGAAAAACATTTTGTTTTTCAAGATATCTTGACCAAACTCGTCATTTATTAGGTTTACTACACTCCTCATATGCATGCAAAATCCTATTAAGTTCGGACCACTATATCATATAACTGCCATAGGAACGATCGGTCGAAAATTAACTTTTTGTATGAAAAAACATTTTGTTTTTAAATATCTTGACCAACCTCTACATTATCAGTTTTACTGTACTCCTCTTATATAGGCAAAATCCTATAGAGATCGGACCACTATGTCATATAACTGCCATAGGAGCGATGGTTCGAAAATTAACTTTTTGTATGAAAAAACATTTTGTTTTTCAAGATATCTTGACCAACCTCTACGTTTATTAGTTTTACTGTACTCCTCATATATATGCAAAATCCTATTAAGATCGGACCACTATATCATATAGTTGCCATATGAACGATCTGGTGAAAAGTAGATTCATGCATGAAAAAACATTTTGTTTTTCAAGATATCTTGACCAAACTCGTCATTTATTAGGTTTACTACACTCCTCATATGCATGCAAAATCCTATTAAGTTCGGACCACTATATCATATAACTGCCATAGGAACGATCGGTCGAAAATTAACTTTTTGTATGAAAAAACATTTTGTTTTTAAAATATCTTGACCAACCTCTACATTTATTAGTTTTACAGTACTCCTAATATATATGAAAATTCTATTAAGATCGGACCACTATATCATATAACTGCCATAGGAACGATCGGTCGAAAATATTCTTTTTGTATGAAAAAACATTTTGTTTTTCAAGATATCTTGACCAAACTCGGCATTTAATGATTTTACTATGCTTGTCATATATCTAATAAATCCTATTCAGATCGGACACGATATCATATAGCTGCCGTAGAAACGATCGGCCGAAAATTAAGTTTTTGTATGAAAAACATTTTGTTTTTCAAGATATCTTGACCACACTCCGCATTTATTAGTTTTACTATACTCCTTATATATAAACTATTTTCCACTATATCATATAGCTGGCATAGAAATGATAGGTCGAAAATTAAATTTTTGTATGAAAAACATTTTGTTTTTTGAGATATCTTGACCAACCTCTACATTTATCAGATTTACTGTTTATTTTTTTGTATGAAAAACATTTTGTTTTTAAGATATCCTGACCAACCTCTACATTTATCAGTTTAACTGTACTCCTCATATATATGCAAAATCCTATTAAGATCGGACCACTATATCATATAACTGCCATAGGAACGATTGGTCGAAAATTAACTTTTTGTATGAAAAAATAGTTTGTTTTTAAGATATCTTGACCAACCTCTACGTTTATTAGTTTTACTGTACTCCTCATATATATGCAAAATCCTATTAAGATCGGACCACTATATCATATAACTGCCATAGGAACGATGGGTCGAAAATTAACTTTTTGTATGAAAAAATAGTTTGTTTTCACGATATCTTGACCAAACTCTACACTTATTAGTTTTACTTTACTCCTCATATATATGCAAAATCCTATTAACATCCGACCACTATATCATATAGCTGCCATAGAATCGATCGGATGAAAATTAAGTTTTTGTATGAAAAAACATTTTGTTTTTCAAGATATCTTGACCAAACTCGGAATTTATTAGTTTTACTTTAATCATTTTATATATGCAAAATCTTTTTAAGATCGGTCCATAATATCATATAGCTGCCAGAGGATCGATCGGTCTAAAATTAAGTTTTTGTATGAAAAACATTTTGTTTTTAAGATATCCTGACCAACCTCCACATTTATCAGATTTACTGTACTCCTCATATATAGGCAAAATACTTTAAGCTTCGGACCACTATATCATATAACTGCCATAGGAACGATCGGTCGAAAATTAACTTTTTGTATGAAAAACATTTTGTTTTTAAAATATCCTGACCAACATCTACATTTATCAGTTTTACTGTACTCCTCATATATAGGCAAAATCCTATAGAGATCGGACCACTATATCATATAACTGCCATGGGAACGATGGGTCGAAAATTAACTTTTTGTATGAAAAACATTTTGTTTTTAAGATTTCCTGACCAACCTTTACATTTATCAATTTTACTGTACTCCTCATATATATGCAAAATCCTATTAATTTCGGAACACTATATCATACAGCTGCCACAGGAACGATCGGTCGAAAATTAAGTTTTTGTATAATAACGCATTTTGTTTTTCAAGATATCTTAACTAAACTCGGCATTTATTAGTTTCACTTTGCTCTTCATATATAGGCAAAATTATATTATGGTCGGACCACTATATCACATAGCTGCCATAGGAACGACCGTTCGAAAATTAAGTTGTTGTATGAGAAAAAACATTTTATTTTTCAAGATATCTTGACCAAACTAGGCATTTAATAGTTTTACTATACTCCTCATATGCATGCAAAATCCTATTAAGATCGGACCACTATATCATATAGCTGCCATAGGATCGATCAGACTAAAATTAAGTTTTTGTATGAAAAAATAGTTTGTTTTCACGATATCTTGACCAAACTCTACACTTATTAGTTTTACTTTACTCCTCATATATATGCAAAATCCTATTAAGATCCGACCACTATATCATATAGCTGCCATAGAATCGATCGGATGAAAATTAAGTTTTTGTATGAAAAAACATTTTGTTTTTCAAGATATCTTGACCAAACTCGGAATTTATTAGTTTTACTTTAATTATTTTATATATGCAAAATCTTTTTAAGATCGGTCCACTATATCATATAGCTGCCATAGGATAGATCGGTATAAAATTAAGTTTTTGTATGAAAAAACATTTTGTTTTTCAAGATATCGTGACCAAACTCGGCATTTATTAGTTCTACCTTACTCCTAATATATAGGCAAAATCCTTTTAAGATCGGACCACTATATCATATAGCTGCCATAGGAACGATCGGTCGAAAATTAAGTTTTTGTATGAAAAAACATTTTGTTTTTCAAGATATCTTGACCAAACTCGGCATTTAATAGTTTTACTATGCTTCTCATATATCTCATAAATCCTATTCAGATCGGACCACGATATCATATAGCTGCCATGGGAACGATCGGTCGAAAATTAAGTTGTTGAAAGAAAAAAATTTCATTTTTCAAGATATCTTGACCAAACTCGGCATTTATTAGTTTTATCATCTGCATCAAAATTCACTATATCATATAGCTGCCATAGGAACGATCGGTCGAAAATTAAGTTTTTGTATGAAAAACATTTTGTTTATCAAGATATCTTGAAAAGTAGATTCATGAATGAAAAAACATTTTGTTTTCCAAGATATCTTGACCAAACTCGGCATTTATTAGTTTTACTAAGCTCCTCATATATATGCAAAATCCTATTAAGACGGACCACTATATCATATAGCTGCCATAGGAACGATCGGCCGAAAATTAGTTCTTGTATGAAAAACATTCTGTTTATCAACATATCTTGACCAAACTCTACATATATTATTCCCTTGCAGAGGGTATTATTATCTTGTCGTGAAATGTGAAACGCATAGTAGGAGACATCTCCGACCCCATAAAGTATATATTTCTTGATCAGCATCAACAGCCGAGTCGATAGAGCCATGTCCGTCTGACCGTGTGCCTGTTTCTATGCGAACTAGTCTCTCAGTTTTAAAGCTATCTTAATGAAATTTTGCAGAAGTCCCTCTTTCTGTTGCACGCAGCACATATGTGTAAACCAGCCGGATCGGACCACTATATCATATAGCTGCCATAGGAACGATCGAAATTAACTTTTTGTATGAAAAAACATTTGTTTTTAAGATATCCTTACCAACCTTTACATTTATCAATTTTACTGTACTCCTCATATATATGCAAAATCCTATTAAGATCGGACCACTATATCATATAGCTGCCATAGGATCGATCAGACTAAAATTAAGTTTTTGTATGAAAAAATAGTTTGTTTTCACGATATCTTGACCAAACTCTACACTTATTAGTTTTACTTACTCCTCATATATATGCAAAATCCTATTAAGATCCGACCACTATATCATATAGCTGCCATAGAATCGATCGGATGAAAATTAAGTTTTTGTATGAAAAAACATTTTGTTTTTCAAGATATCTTGACCAAACTCGGAATTTATTAGTTTTACTTTAATTATTTTATATATGCAAAATCTTTTTAAGATCGGTCCACTATATCATATAGCTGCCATAGGATAGATCGGTATAAAATTAAGTTTTTGTATGAAAAAACATTTTGTTTTTCAAGATATCGTGACCAAACTCGGCATTTATTAGTTCTACCTTACTCCTAATATATAGGCAAAATCCTTTTAAGATCGGACCACTATATCATATAGCTGCCATAGGAACGATCGGTCGAAAATTAAGTTTTTGTATGAAAAAACATTTTGTTTTTCAAGATATCTTGACCAAACTCGGCATTTAATAGTTTTACTATGCTTCTCATATATCTCATAAATCCTATTCAGATCGGACCACGATATCATATAGCTGCCATGGGAACGATCGGTCGAAAATTAAGTTGTTGAAAGAAAAAAATTTCATTTTTCAAGATATCTTGACCAAACTCGGCATTTATTAGTTTTATCATCTGCATCAAAATTCACTATATCATATAGCTGCCATAGGAACGATCGGTCGAAAATTAAGTTTTTGTATGAAAAACATTTTGTTTATCAAGATATCTTGAAAAGTAGATTCATGAATGAAAAAACATTTTGTTTTCCAAGATATCTTGACCAAACTCGGCATTTATTAGTTTTACTAAGCTCCTCATATATATGCAAAATCCTATTAAGACGGACCACTATATCATATAGCTGCCATAGGAACGATCGGCCGAAAATTAGTTCTTGTATGAAAAAACATTCTGTTTATCAACATATCTTGACCAAACTCTACATATATTATTCCCTTGCAGAGGGTATTATTATCTTGTCGTGAAATGTGAAACGCATAGTAGGAGACATCTCCGACCCCATAAAGTATATATATTCTTGATCAGCATCAACAGCCGAGTCGATAGAGCCATGTCCGTCTGACCGTGTGCCTGTTTCTATGCGAACTAGTCTCTCAGTTTTAAAGCTATCTTAATGAAATTTTGCAGAAGTCCCTCTTTCTGTTGCACGCAGCACATATGTGTAAACCAGCCGGATCGGACCACTATATCATATAGCTGCCATAGGAACGATCGGTCGAAAATTAACTTTTTGTATGAAAAAACATTTTGTTTTTAAGATATCCTTACCAACCTTTACATTTATCAATTTTACTGTACTCCTCATATATATGCAAAATCCTATTAAGATCGGACCACTATATCATATAGCTGCCATAGGATCGATCAGACTAAAATTAAGTTTTTGTATGAAAAAATAGTTTGTTTTCACGATATCTTGACCAAACTCTACACTTATTAGTTTTACTTTACTCCTCATATATATGCAAAATCCTATTAAGATCCGACCACTATATCATATAGCTGCCATAGAATCGATCGGATGAAAATTAAGTTTTTGTATGAAAAAACATTTTGTTTTTCAAGATATCTTGACCAAACTCGGAATTTATTAGTTTTACTTTAATTATTTTATATATGCAAAATCTTTTTAAGATCGGTCCACTATATCATATAGCTGCCATAGGATAGATCGGTATAAAATTAAGTTTTTGTATGAAAAAACATTTTGTTTTTCAAGATATCGTGACCAAACTCGGCATTTATTAGTTCTACCTTACTCCTAATATATAGGCAAAATCCTTTTAAGATCGGACCACTATATCATATAGCTGCCATAGGAACGATCGGTCGAAAATTAAGTTTTTGTATGAAAAAACATTTTGTTTTTCAAGATATCTTGACCAAACTCGGCATTTAATAGTTTTACTATGCTTCTCATATATCTCATAAATCCTATTCAGATCGGACCACGATATCATATAGCTGCCATGGGAACGATCGGTCGAAAATTAAGTTGTTGAAAGAAAAAAATTTCATTTTTCAAGATATCTTGACCAAACTCGGCATTTATTAGTTTTATCATCTGCATCAAAATTCACTATATCATATAGCTGCCATAGGAACGATCGGTCGAAAATTAAGTTTTTGTATGAAAAACATTTTGTTTATCAAGATATCTTGAAAAGTAGATTCATGAATGAAAAAACATTTGTTTTCCAAGATATCTTGACCAAACTCGGCATTTATTAGTTTTACTAAGCTCCTCATATATATGCAAAATCCTATTAAGACGGACCACTATATCATATAGCTGCCATAGGAACGATCGGCCGAAAATTAGTTCTTGTATGAAAAAACATTCTGTTTATCAACATATCTTGACCAAACTCTACATATATTATTCCCTTGCAGAGGGTATTATTATCTTGTCGTGAAATGTGAAACGCATAGTAGGAGACATCTCCGACCCCATAAAGTATATATATTCTTGATCAGCATCAACAGCCGAGTCGATAGAGCCATGTCCGTCTGACCGTGTGCCTGTTTCTATGCGAACTAGTCTCTCAGTTTTAAAGCTATCTTAATGAAATTTTGCAGAAGTCCCTCTTTCTGTTGCACGCAGCACATATGTGTAAACCAGCCGGATCGGACCACTATATCATATAGCTGCCATAGGAACGATCGGTCGAAAATTAACTTTTTGTATGAAAAAACATTTTGTTTTTAAGATATCCTTACCAACCTTTACATTTATCAATTTTACTGTACTCCTCATATATATGCAAAATCCTATTAATTTCGGAACACTATATCATACAGCTGCCACAGGAACGATCGGTCGAAAATTAAGTTTTTGTATAATAACGCATTTTGTTTTTCAAGATATGTTAACTAAACTCGGCATTTATTAGTTTCACTTTGCTCTTCATATATAGCCAAAATTATATTATGGTCGGACCACTATATCACATAGCTGCCATAGGAACGACCGTTCGAAAATTAAGTTGTTGTATGAGAAAAAACATTTTATTTTTCAAGATATCTTAACCAAACTAGGCATTTAATAGTTTTACTATACTCCTCATATGCATGCAAAATCCTATTAAGATCGGACCACTATATCATATAGTTGCCATAGGATCGATCAGACTAAAATTAAGTTTTTGTATGAAAAAATAGTTTGTTTTCACGATATCTTGACCAAACTCTACACTTATTAGTTTTACTTTACTCCTCATATATATGCAAAATCCTATTAAGATCCGACCACTATATCATATAGCTGCCATAGAATCGATCGGATGAAAATTAAGTTTTTGTATGAAAAAACATTTTGTTTTTCAAGATATCTTGACCAAACTCGGAATTTATTAGTTTTACTTTAATTATTTTATATATGCAAAATCTTTTTAAGATCGGTCCACTATATCATATAGCTGCCATAGGATAGATCGGTATAAAATTATGTTTTTGTATGAAAAAACATTTTGTTTTTCAAGATATCGTGACCAAACTCGGCATTTATTAGTTCTACCTTACTCCTAATATATAGGCAAAATCCTTTTAAGATCGGACCACTATATCATATAGCTGCCATAGGAACGATCGGTCGAAAATTAAGTTTTTGTATGAAAAAACATTTTGTTTTTCAAGATATCTTGACTAAACTCGGCATTTAATAGTTTTACTATGCTTCTCATATATCTCATAAATCCTATTTAGATCGGACCACGATATCATATAGCTGCCATGGGAACGATCGGTCGAAAATTAAGTTGTTGAAAGAAAAAAAATTTCATTTTTCAAGATATCTTGACCAAACTCGGCATTTATTAGTTTTATCATCTGCATCAAAATTCACTATATCATATAGCTGCGATAGGAACGATCGGTCGAAAATTAAGTTTTTGTATGAAAAACATTTTGTTTATCAAGATATCTTGAAAAGTAGATTCATGAATGAAAAAACATATTGTTTTCCAAGATATCTTGACCAAACTCGGCATTTATTAGTTTTACTAAGCTCCTCATATATATGCAAAATCCTATTAAGACGGACCACTATATCATATAGCTGCCATAGGAACGATCGGCCGAAAATTAGTTCTTGTATGAAAAAACATTCTGTTTATCAACATATCTTGACCAAACTCTACATATATTATTCCCTTGCAGAGGGTATTATTATCTTGTCGTGAAATGTGAAACGCATAGAAGGAGACATCTCCGACCCCATAAAGTATATATATTCTTGATCAGCATCAACAGCCGAGTCGATAGAGCCATGTCCGTCTGACCGTGTGCCTGTTTCTATGCGAACTAGTCTCTCAGTTTTAAAGCTATCTTAATGAAATTTTGCAGAAGTCCCTCTTTCTGTTGCACGCAGCACATATGTGAAAACCAGCCGGATCGGACCACTATATCATATAGCTGCCATAGGAACGATCGGTCGAAAATTAAGTTTTTGTATGAAAAAACATTTGTTTATCAAGATATCTTGACCAAACTCGCCATTTATTAGTTTTATTAAGCTCTTCATATATCTGATAAATCCTATTCAGATCGGACACTATATCATATAGCTGCCATAGGAATGCTCGGTCGAAAGTTAACATTTTGTATGAAAAAAAATATTGTTTTTTTAAGATATCTTGCCCAAACTTGGCATTAACTATTTTACCTGTGCTTTTTAGATACGGGCAAAGCATTATAAGCATTATGAAAAGGTTTGGTCTGCAAGGGTATTAAATAGCCTTCTTTCTCGTTAGTTTTACTATACTCCTCATACATATGCAAAATACTTTTAATACGGACCACTATATAATATAGCTGCCATAGGAACGATCTGGTGAAAAGTAGATTCATGTATGGAAAAACATTTTGTTTTTCAAGATATCTTGACCAAACTCGGCATTTATTATACCCTTGAAGAGGGTATTCTAATTTTGTCGTGAAATGTGTAGCGCATTGAAGAAGACATCTCCGACCCCATAAAGTATATATAATCTTAATCAGCAACAACAGCCGAGTCGATAGGGCCATGTCCGTCTGTCCGTCTGTCTGTTTCTATGCGAACTAGTCTCTCAGTTTTAAAGCTATCTTTATGAAATTTTGCAGAAGTCCCTCTTTCTGTTGCACGCAGCACATATGTGAAAACCAGCTGGATCGGTCCACTATGTCATATAGCTGCCATAGAACGATCGGTTGAAATTTAAGTTTTTGTATGAGAAAACATTTTGTTTTTCCAGATATCTTGACCATACTCGGCATTTATTAGTTTTACTTTACTCCTCATATATATGAAAAAATCATATTAAGATCGGACCACTATATCATTTAGCTGCCATAGAATCGATCGGTGTAATGAAAAAACATTGTTTGAAAGATATCTTGTCCAAACTCGGCGTTAACTATTTTCCCTGTGCTTTTTAGATACGGGCAAAGCATTATAAGCATTAGGAAAAGGTTGGGTCTGCAAGGGTATTAGATAGCCTTCTTTCGCGTTAGTTTTACTATACTCCTCATACATATGCAAAATACTATTAATACGGACCACTATATAATATAGCTGTCATAGAAACGATCTGGTGAAAAGTAGATTCATGTATGGAAAAACATTTTGTTTTTCAAGATATCATGACCAAACTCGGCATTTACTTTACCCTTGCAGAGGGTATTCTAATTTTGTCGTGAAATGTGTAACTCATAGAAGGAGACATTCTCGACCCCATAAAGTATATATAATCTTGATCAGCATCAACAGCCGAGTCGATAGAGCCATGTCCGTCTGTCCGTCTGTCTGTTTCTATGCGAACTAGTCTCTCAGTTTTAAAGCTATCTTTGCAGAACTCCGTCTTTCTGTTGCACGCATCACATATGTCAGAACAAGCTGGATCGGACCACTATATCATATAGCTGCCATAGGAACGATCGGTCGAAAATTAACTTTTTGTATGAAAAAACATTTTGTTTTTAAGATATCCTGACCAACCTTTACATTTATCAATTTTACTGTACTCCTCATATATATGCAAAATCCTATTAATTTCGGAACACTATATCATACAGCTGCCACAGGAACGATCGGTCGAAAATTAAGTTTTTGTATAATAACGCATTTTGTTTTTCAAGATATCTTAACTAAACTCGGCATTTATTAGTTTCACTTTGCTCTTCATATATAGGCAAAATTATATTATGGTCGGACCACTATATCACATAGCTGCCATAGGAACGACCGTTCGAAAATTAAGTTGTTGTATGAGAAAAAACATTTTATTTTTCAAGATATCTTAACCAAACTAGGCATTTAATAGTTTTACTATACTCCTCATATGCATGCAAAATCCTATTAAGATCGGACCACTATATCATATAGCTGCCATAGGATCGATCAGACTAAAATTAAGTTTTTGTATGAACAAATAGTTTGTTTTCACGATATCTTGACCAAACTCTACACTTATTAGTTTTACTTTACTCCTCATATATATGCAAAATCCTATTAAGATCCGACCACTATATCATATAGCTGCCATAGAATCGATCGGATGAAAATTAAGTTTTTGTATGAAAAAACATTTTGTTTTTCAAGATATCTTGACCAAACTCGGAATTTATTAGTTTTACTTTAATTATTTTATATATGCAAAATCTTTTTAAGATCGGTCCACTATATCATATAGCTGCCATAGGATAGATCGGTATAAAATTAAGTTTTTGTATGAAAAAACATTTTGTTTTTCAAGATATCGTGACCAAACTCGGCATTTATTAGTTCTACCTTACTCCTAATATATAGGCAAAATCCTTTTAAGATCGGACCACTATATCATATAGCTGCCATAGGAACGATCGGTCGAAAATTAAGTTTTTGTATGAAAAAACATTTTGTTTTTCAAGATATCTTGACTAAACTCGGCATTTAATAGTTTTACTATGCTTCTCATATATCTCATAAATCCTATTCAGATCGGACCACGATATCATATAGCTGCCATGGGAACGATCGGTCGAAAATTAAGTTGTTGAAAGAAAAAAAATTTCATTTTTCAAGATATCTTGACCAAACTCGGCATTTATTAGTTTTATCATCTGCATCAAAATTCACTATATCATATAGCTGCCATAGGAACGATCGGTCGAAAATTAAGTTTTTGTATGAAAAACATTTTGTTTATCAAGATATCTTGAAAAGTAGATTCATGAATGAAAAAAACATTTTTTTTTCCAAGATATCTTGACCAAACTCGGCATTTATTAGTTTTACTAAGCTCCTCATATATATGCAAAATCCTATTAAGACGGACCACTATATCATATAGCTGCCATAGGAACGATCGGCCGAAAATTAGTTCTTGTATGAAAAAACATTCTGTTTATCAACATATCTTGACCAAACTCTACATATATTATTCCCTTGCAGAGGGTATTATTATCTTGTCGTGAAATGTGAAACGCATAGAAGGAGACATCTCCGACCCCATAAAGTATATATATTCTTGATCAGCATCAACAGCCGAGTCGATAGAGCCATGTCCGTCTGACCGTGTGCCTGTTTCTATGCGAACTAGTCTCTCAGTTTTAAAGCTATCTTAATAAAACTTTGCAGAACTCCGTCTTTCTGTTGCACGCATCACATATGTCAGAACAAGCTGGATCGGACCACTATATCATATAGCTGCCATAGGAACGATCGGTCGAAAATTAAGTTTTTGTATGAAAAAGCATTTTGTTTTCCAGATATATTGACCAAACTCGGCATGTATTAGTTTTTCTTTACTCCTCATCTATCTGATAAATCCTATTCAGATCGGACCACTATATCATATAGCTGCCTTAGGAACGATCGGTCTAAAATTAAGTTTTTGTATGAAAAAACATTTTGTTTTCAAGATATATTGACCAAACTCGGCATTTATTAGCTTTTCTTTACTCCTCATATATATGCAAATTCCTATTAAGATTGGACCACTATATCATATAGCTGCCATAGGAACAATCGGTCGAAAGTTAACATTTTGTATGAAAAAACATTTTGTTTACCAACATATCTTGACCAAACTCGACATTTATTACACCCCTGCAGAGGGTATTATTATCTTGTCGTGAAATGTGTAACGCATAGAAGAAGACATCTCCGACCCCATAAAGTATATAGATTCTTGATCAGCATCAACAGCCGAGTCGATAGTGCCATGTCCGTCTGACCGTCTATCTGTTTCTATGCGAACTAGTCTCTCAGTTTTAAAGCTATCTTAATGAAATTCTGCAGAAGTCCCTCTTTCTGTTTCACGTAGCACATATATCAGAACCAGCTGGATCGGACCACTAAATCATATAGCTGCCATAATAACGATCGGTCGAAAATTAACTTTTTGTATGAAAAAACATTTTGTTTACCAACATATCTTGACCAAACTCTACATCTATTATACCCTTGTAGAGGGTATTATTATCTTGTCGTGAAATGTGAAACGCATAGAAGGAGACATCTCCGACCCCATAAAGTATATATATTCTTGATCAGCATCAACAGCCGAGTCGATAGAGCCATGTCCGTCTGACCGTGTGCCTGTTTCTATGCGAACTAGTCTCTCAGTTTTAAAGCTATCTTAATGAAATTTTGCAGAAGTCCCTCTTTCTGTTTCACGCAGCACATATGTGAAAACCAGCCGGATCGGACCACTATATCATATAGCTGCCATAGGAACGATCGGTAGAAAATTTAGTTTTTGTATGCAAAAACATTTTGTTTTTCAAGATATCTTGCCCAAACTCGGCATTAACTATTTTCCCTGAGCTTTTTAGATACGGGCAACGCATTATAAGCATTATGAAAAGGTTGGGTCTGCAAGGGTATTGATAGCCTTCTTTCTAGTTAGTTTTACTATACTCCTCATACATATGCAAAATACTGTTAAAACGGACCACTATATAATGTAGCTGATATAGGAACGATCTGATGAAAATTAAGTTCTTGTATGAAAAAACATTTTGTTTACCAACATGTATTGACCAAACTCTACATTTATTATACCCCTGCAGAGGGTATTATTATCTTGTCGTGAAATGTGTAACGCATAGAAGAAGACATCTCCGACCCCATAAAGTATATAGATTCTTGATCAGCATCAACAGCAGAGTCGATAGGGCCATGTCCGTCTGACCGTCTATCTGTTTCTATGCGAACAAGTCTCTCAGTTTTAAAGCTATCTTAATGAAATTTTGCAGAAGTCCCTCTTTGTGTTTCACGTAGCACATATGTCAGAACCAGCTGGATCGGAACACTATACCATATAGCTGCCATAATAACGATCGGTCGAAAATTAACTTTTTGTATGAAAAAACATTTTGTTTTTCAAGATATCTTGACAAAACCCGGCATTCATTAGTTTTACTTTAGTCCTCATAGATATGTAAAGTCCTATTAAGATCGGACCACTATATCATATAGCTGCCATAGGAACGATCGGTCGAAAATTAAGTTCTTGTATGAAAAAACATTTTGCTTACCAACATATCTTGACCAAACTCTACATCTATTATACCCTTGCAGAGGGTATTATTATCTTGTCGTGAAATGTGAAACGCATAGAAGGAGACATCTCCGACCCCATAAAGTATATATATTCTTGATCAGCATCAACAGCCGAGTCGATAGAGCTATGTCCGTCTGACCGTGTGCCTGTTTCTATGCGAACTAGTCTCTCAGTTTTAAAGCTATCTTAATAAAACTTTGCAGAACTCCGTCTTTCTGTTGCACGCATCACATATGTCAGAACAAGCTGGATCGGACCACTATATCATATAGCTGCCATAGGAACGATCGGTCGAAAATTAAGTTTTTGTATGAAAAAGCATTTTGTTTTCCAGATATATTGACCAAACTCGGCATGTATTAGTTTTTCTTTACTCCTCATATATATGCAAAATCATATTAAGATCGCACCACTATATAATATAGCTGTCATAGGATCGATCGGTCGAAAATTAAGTTTTTGTATGAAAAAACATTTTTTTTTCAAGATATATTGACCAAACTCGGCATTTATTAGTTTTGCTTTATTCCTCATATATATGCAATATCCTATTAAGATTGGACCACTATATCATATAGCTGCTATAGGAACGATTCGTCGAAAGTTAAGTTGTTGTATGAAAAAACATCAAGATATAGTGCCCAAACTCGGCATTAACTATTTTCCCTGTGCTTTTTAGATACGGGCAAAGCATTATAAATCTAAGAAAAGGTTGGGTCTGCAAGGGTATTAGATAGCCTTCTTTCTCGTTAGTTTTACGATACTGCTCATACATATGCAAAATACTTTTAATACGAGCCACTATATAATATAGCTGCCATAGGAATGATCTGGTGTAAAGTAGATTCATGTATGGAAAAACATTTTGTTTTTCAAGATATCTTGACCAAACTCGGCATATTTATACCCTTAAAGAGGGTATTGTAATTTTGTCGTGAAATGTGTAACGCATTGAAGGAGACATCTCCGACCCCATAAAGTATATATATTCTTGATCAGCAAAAACAGGCGAGTCGATAGAGCCATGTCCGTCTGTCCGTCTGTCTGTTTCTATGCGAACTAGTCTCTCAGTTTTAAAGCTATCTTAATGAAATTTTGCAGAAGTCCCTCTTTCTGTTGCACGCAGCACATATGTGAAAACCAGCCGGATCGGACCACTATATCATATAGCTGCCATAAGAACGATCGGTTGAAATTTAAGTTTTTGTATGAGAAAACATTTTGTTTTTCCAGATATCTTGACCATACTCGGCAATTATTAGTTTTACTTTACTCCTCATATATATGCAAAATGATATTAAGATCGCACCACTATATAATATAGCTGTCATAGGATCGATCGATCGAAAATTAAGTTTTTGTATGAAAAAACATTTTTTTTGCAAGATATATTGACCAAACTCGGCATTTATTAGTTTTGCTTAATTCCTTATATATATGCAATATCCTATTAAGATTGGACCACTATATCATATAGCTGCTATAGGAACGATTCGTCGAAAGTTAACTTTTTTGTATGAAAAAACATCAAGATATAGTGCCCAAACTCGGCATTAACTATTTTCCCTGTGCTTTTTAGATACGGGCAAAGCATTATAAGCATTATGAAAAGGTTGGGTCTGCAAGGGTATTAGATAGCCTTCTTTCTCGTTAGTTTTAGTCTACTCCTCATACATAAGCAAAATACTTTTAATACGGACCACTATATAATATAGCTGCCATAGGAACGATCTGGTGAAAAGTAGATTCATGTATGGAAAAACATTTTGTTTTTCAAGATATCTTGACCAAACTCGGAATTTTTTATACCCTTGAAGAGGGTATTGTAATTTTGTCGTGAAATGTGTAACGCATAGAAGGAGATATCTCCGACCCCATAAAGTATATAGATTCTTGATCAGTATCAACAGCCGAGTCGATAGTGCCATGTCCGTCTGACCGTCTATCTGTTTCTATGCGAACTAGTCTCTCAGTTTAAAAGCTATATTAATGAAATTTTGCAGAAGTCCCTCTTTCTGTTGCACGTAGCACATATGTGAAAACCAGCCGGATCGGACCACTATATCATATAGCTGAGAAAACATTTTGTTTTTCCAGATATCTTGACCATACTCGGCATTTATAAGTTTTACTTAACTCCTCATATATATGCAAAATCATATTAAGATCGCACCACTATATCATATAGCTGTCATAGGATCGATCGGTCGAAAATTAAGTTTTTGTATGAAAAAACATATTGTTTTCAAGATATCTTGACCAAACTCGGCATATATTATACCCTTGCAGAGGGTATTATAATTTTGTCGTGAAATGTGTTACGCATAGAAGGAGACATCTCCGACCCCATAAAGTACATATATTCTTGATCAGCAACAACAGCCGAGTCGATAGAGCCATTTCCGTCTGTCCGTCTGTCTGTTTCTATGCGAACTAGTCTCTCAGTTTTAAAGCTATCTTAATAAAACTTTGCAGAGCTCCCTCTTTCTGTTGCACGTAGCACATATGTCAGAACAAGCTGGATCGGACCACTATATCATATAGCTGCCATAGGAACGATCTGTCGAAAGTTAACTTTTTTGTATGAAAAAACATTTTGTTTTTTAAGATATCTTGCCCAAACTTGGCATTAACTATTTTACCTGTGCTTTTTAGATACGGGCAAAGCATTATAAGTCTGCAAGGTTATTAGATAGCCTTCTCTCTCGTTAGTTTTACTATACTCCTCATACGTATGCAAAATACTATTAATACGGACCACTATATAATATAGCTGCCATAGAAACGATCTGGTGAAAAGCAGATTCATGTATGGAAAAACATTTTATTTTTCAAGATATCTTGACCAAACTCGGCATTTATTATACCCTTGCAGAGGGTATTATAATTTTGTCGTGAAATGTGTAACGCATAGAAGGAGACATCTCCGACCCCATAAGGTATATATATTCTTGATCAGCATCAACAGCTTGAGTCGATAGAGCCATGTCCGTCTGTCCGTCTGTCTGTTTCTATGCGAACTAGTCTCTCAGTTTTAAAGCTATCTTAATAAAACTTTGCATAGCTCCCTCTTTCTGTTGCACGTAGCACATATGTCAGAACAAGCTGGATCGGACCACTATATCATAGGAACGATCGGTCGAAAGTTAACTTTTTTGTATGAAAAATCATTTTGTTTTTTAAGATATCTTGCCCAAACTCGGCATTAACTATTTTCCCTGTGCTTTTTAGATAAGGGCAAAGCATTATAAGCATTATGAAAAGGTTGGGTCTGCAAGGGTATTAGATAGCCTTCTTTCTCGTTAGTTTTACTATACTCCTCATACATATGCAAAATACTTCTAATACGAACCACTATATAATATAGCTGCCATAGGAACGATCTGGTGTAAAGTAGATTCATGTATGGAAAAACATTTTGTTTTTCAAAATATCTTGACCAAACTCGGCATATTTATACCCTTGAAGAGGGTATTGTAATTTTGTCGTGAAATGTGTAACGCATTGAAGGAGACATCTCCGACCCCATAAAGTATATATATTCTTGATCAGCATCAACAGCTTGAGTCGATAGAGCCATGCCCGTCTGTCCGTCTGTCTGTTGCTATGTGAACTAGTCTCTCAGTTTTAAAGCTATCTTAATAAAACTTTGCAGAGCTCCCTCTTTCTGTTTCACGTAGCACATATGTCAGAACAAGCTGGATCGGACCACTATATCATATAGCTGCCATAGGAACGATCGGTCGAAAGTCAACTTTTTTGTATGAAAAAACATTTTGTTTTTTAAGATATCTTGCCCAAACTTGGCATTAACTATTTTACCTGTGCTTTTTAGATACGGGCAAAGCATTATAAGCATTATGAAAAGGTTGGGTCTGCAAGGTTATTAGATAGCCTTCTCTCTCGTTAGTTTTACTATACTCCTCATACATATGCAAAATACTATTAATACGGACCACTATATAATATAGCTGCCATAGAAACGATCTGGTGAAAAGTAGATTCATGTATGGAAAAACATTTTATTTTTCAAGATATCTTGACCAAACTCGGCATTTATTATACCCTTGCAGAGGGTATTATAATTTTGTCGTGAAATGTGTAACGCATAGAAGGAGACATCTCCGACCCCATAAGGTATATATATTCTTGATCAGCATCAACAGCTTGAGTCGATAGAGCCATGTCCGTCTGTCCGTCTGTCTGTTTCTATGCGAACTAGTCTCTCAGTTTTAAAGCTATCTTAATAAAACTTTGCATAGCTCCCTCTTTTTGTTGCACGTAGCACATATGTCAGAACAAGCTGGATCGGACCACTATATCATAGGAACGATCGGTCGAAAGTTAACTTTTTTGTATGAAAAATCATTTTGTTTTTTAAGATATCTTGCCCAAACTCGGCATTAACTATTTTCCCTGTGCTTTTAAGATACGGGCAAAGCATTGTAAGCATTATGAAAAGGTTGGGTCTGCAAGGGTATTAGATAGCCTTCTTTCTCGTTAGTTTTACTATACTCCTCATACATATGCAAAATACTTTTAATACGGACCACTATATAATATAGCTGCCATAGGAACGATCTGGTGAAAAGTAGATTCATGTATGGAAAAACATTTTATTTTTCAAGATATCTTGACCAAACTCGGCATTTTTTATACCCTTGAAGAGGGTATTGTAATTTTGTCGTGAAATGTGTAACGCATTGAAGGAGACATCTCCGACCCCATAAAGTACATATATTCTTGATCAGCAACAACAGCCGAGTCGATAGAGCCATGTCCGTCTGTCCGTCTGTCTGTTTCTATGCGAACTAGTCCTCAGTTTTAAAGCTATCTTAATAAAACTTTGCATAGCTCCCTCTTTTTGTTGCACGTAGCACATATGTCAGAACAAGCTGGATCGGACCACTATATCATAGGAACGATCGGTCGAAAGTTAACTTTTTTGTATGAAAAATCATTTTGTTTTTTAAGATATCTTGCCCAAACTCGGCATTAACTATTTTCCCTGTACTTTTAAGATACGGGCAAAGCATTGTAAGCATTATGAAAAGGTTGGGTCTGCAAGGGTATTAGATAGCCTTCTTTCTCGTTAGTTTTACTATACTCCTCATACATATGCAAAATACTTTTAATACGGACCACTATATCATATAGCTGCCATAAGAACGATCTGGTGTAAAATAGATTCATGTTTGGAAAAACATTTTGTTTTTCAAGATATCTTGACCATACTCGGCATTTATTAGTTTTACTTTACTCCTCATATATATGCAAAATCATATTAAGATCGCACCACTATATAATATAGCTGTCATAGGATCGATCGGTCGAAAATTAAGTTTTTGTATGAAAAAACATTTTTTTTTCAAGATATATTGACCAAACTCGGCATTTATTAGTTTTGCTTTATTCCTCATATATATGCAATATCCTATTAAGATTGGACCACTATATCATATAGCTGCTATAGGAACGATTCGTCGAAAGTTAAGTTGTTGTATGAAAAAACATCAAGATATAGTGGCCAAACTCGGAATTAACTATTTTCCCTGTGCTTTTTAGATACGGGCAAAGCATTATAAGCATTGGGTCTGCAAGGGTATTAGATAGCCTTCTTTCTCGTTAGTTTTACTATACTCCTCATACATATGCAAAATACTTTTAATACGAACCACTATATAATATAGCTGCCATAGGAACGATCTGGTGTAAAGTAGATTCATGTATGGAAAAACATTTTGTTTTTCAAGATATCTTGACCAAACTCGGCATATTTATACCCTTGAAGAGGGTATTGTAATTTTGTCGTGAAATGTGTAACGCATTGAAGGAGACATCTCCGACCCCATAAAGTATATATATTCTTGATCAGCAGGCGAGTCGATAGAGCCATGTCCGTCTGTCCGTCTGTCTGTTTCTATGCGAACTAGTCTCTCAGTTTTAAAGCTATCTTAATGAAATTTTGCAGAAGTCCCTCTTTCTGTTGCACGCAGCACATATGTGAAAACCAGCCGGATCGGACCACTATATCATATAGCTGCCATAAGAACGATCGGTTGAAATTTAAGTTTTTGTATGAGAAAACATTTTGTTTTTCCAGATATCTTGACCATACTCGGCAATTATTAGTTTTACTTTACTCCTCATATATATGCAAAATGATATTAAGATCGCACCACTATATCATATAGCTGCCATAGGATCGATCGGTCGAAAATTAACTTTTTGTATGAAAAAACATTTTGTTTTCAAGATATATTGACCAAACTCGCCATTTATTAATTTTGTTTTACTCCTCATATATATGCAATATCCTATTAAGATTGGACCACTATATCTTATAGCTGCCATAGGATCGATCGGTCGAAAATTAAGTTTTTGTATGAAAAAACATTTTGTTTTCAAGATATATTGACCAAACTCGCCATTTATTAGTTTTGCTTTACTCCTCATATATATGCAATATCCTATTAAGATAGGACCACTATATCTTATAGCTGCCATATGATCGATCGGTCGAAAATTAAGTTTTTGTATGAAAAAACATTTTGTTTATCAAGATATATTGCCCAAACTCGGCATTAACTATTTGCCCTGTGCTTTTTAGATACGGGCAAACCATTATAAGCATTATGAAAAGGTTGGGTCTGCAAGGTTATTAGATAGCCTTCTTTCTCGTTAGTTTTACTATACTCCTCATACATATGCAAAATACTATTAATACGGACCACTATATATGTAGGAGTTGGAAACAGAACTAGGAGTGGTCGAACTTACAATCAGTTAAATTAAACAGGCGAGTATAATGTTGGCATTATACTCATTTGGTAATATAAAATCACTTATCATATGCAACCCTGCTATGGATATTTAATCAACGATAGATTTATCGATAAAAATACAAGAAGGAGAAGCTCAGTTGTAAGCTAGAAGAGTGAATGAAAAGGTGTGTTCGCTGTTGCTCGTTGTCTTTGAAATACATGTCGGAAAATGTACAATAATCATAAGTTTACGCTTGTTCACCAATTTCTCTAAATAAAATAATATAAACATAAAGAACTCAAGTGCTTGTGAAGACCATCGAATGGTCATCCCTACAAATTTGGTGTCAGAAGTGGGATAGACAGAAATTGTGAAATTCGTAAATTGATTAACGAGTACAAACGTATGCAAGACTATTAATCGGAGCATAAAACGAAGCGTGTGCATGAAAATTCATTAAAATTCGAATGCCCTGGACAAAATGGAAAAAGTCAAGAATCGTCTAGGATTAATGGCGACAGCGGCGAAGTATGCCTAGAGAGCTCTAGTAAGAGCGAGACAAACAGTCGTGTATTGCGTGACAGTGGTCGATAAGCGCAAGCGAGAAGGCGATGTTTTAAATTCTGCGTAGCAAAGGCTGGATAGCGCAAAATTTTCACTTCGTGATGAAATAAGACGACAAACAGTCGTGTATTGCGTGACAGTGGTCGATAAGCGCAAGCGAGAAGGCGATGTTTTAAATTCTGCGTAGCAAAGGCTGGATAGCGCAAAATTTTCACTTCGTGATGAAATAAGAAGTTGCAGATCAAAGAGGCGAAGAGCGAAGAGCGCGGAATCTTTCAATAAAAGAGCGTGTGACTGGAACGTGCTTCAACACGACAACGATGATCACAGGGTGTATCAAGTTACAGATCAACAACAGAGTATGTTATTTCGTCATTATATGAAAATAATTAACTAGTTGTTGAGTAAAGAGTGTTAAATCAGTAAAAAATTTTCAAAGAATCAAATTATAACAAAGAAGAAATTAAGTGTAAGCAAACACAAAGTAAAAGTATAAGTTAAGACAGACGAATATAATAATTTAATAATTTCTAAAGTTGCTAAAAAAAAAAAAACTAAAATTTGATTCATAAGAGTTTAATTACTTGTACCATTAAGTTAAGTACATTGAATTGTTTATTTGTAAGATTCAATTTTAAGCATTGTGAAAAGCGAGCAACGACGATAACAAAATGAACAGAGACGAAATTTTGGCGTTAAGAGTTAACGAATTAAAAGAAAAGTTATCGGCACTTAGTTTGGTAACAACAGGTAGAAAGCAAACTTTGCAAGACCGACTTTTAGAATATTATGGGTTGCAGGTTGACGATAATGAATCTGAGTATGACGATGCTGGGTCGGCTCATACCCGTCAAAGCTCACCAATGCAGATAGTCCGAACAACGTTTACATTACGCGACATTGAAGATTCACTCTCGCAATTCAATGGGTCAAATCAACCAGCTGTTGAAAAATGGATTCATGAATTTGAAGATAACGCTTTGGCAGTGCAGTGGAACGACCTTCAGAAATTTATTTACTCAAAGCAATTACTAAAAGGTGCAGCAAAATTATTCGTGCGCAGTCAGCATGGAATTTCAGATTGGATATCTTTAAAGCAAGCGCTATTGGAAGAATTTGGGACGGTAGTTTCATCAATAGACGTCCACCGCATGTTGCGGAATAGGCGTAAGCGTCAAGGTGAAGATTATATAGAATATCTGTATAGCCTTATGGAAATTGGCGGACCTCTTAACCTGGATGACTCAAGCCTGATAGAATATTTTATTGAGGGAATACCTGACTCGAGGAGTAACAAAAGTAATCTGTATCAGGCCAAGACTCTGCAGCAACTAAAAGAACAAATCAAGGTATATGAGAAAATCCGTAGTAGTCGCCCTCAAGCGTCTAATACGGGTAGGATGCATAACGATACCGAAGAAAAGAAACCTGACTTGAATAAAGAACGAATTAAGAAATGTTTCAAATGCGGCGATCCATCACATCTAGCCAGAGAATGTAGACAGCCAATAAAATGTTACAAGTGTGCTCAACCAGGGCATAAGGCAGCTAACTGTTCAGGATCGCGTGCAGTGGAGAAGAAAGAAGGCAAAAATGCGAACACGATGATAAACAAGGCCAACAGTAGTGGAAAATGCATTTTTAAGGAGTTGTCTTGTAAGAACATATGCTTCTCTGCATTAATCGATACAGGCTGTGACCTCTGTCTGATACGCGATGATATCCTTAAAGAGCTAGGAAAAGTTGAACTGAATAATGAAAAACAGTGTCTTGTTGGTATCTGTAATAGTGAGCTAAATACACTGGGAAGCTTTGTCACTAAAGTCGAAGTTGATGGTATCTTACTGGATATAACCTTTCATGTTACGAGCAGAGACGACATCCAATACTCAGCTGTAATAGGAAACAGCGTATTGAAGCAAGCGGACTTAATAGTATCGGAAAATTTTGTAAAATTTCGACCCAAAGTGAAGGACAATGCAAACGAGAGAGTAATTGACAAGACATCAACAATAACAGAAGATACTGTCGAAAATAAGAAGCCAGACATAGAGCTTTTACAAGAATTCAAAGATGTATGTTTTTTTGCAGAAAATCAGGAGGCTGAGATCGATCTACATCACTTAGAAAAACCTGTTGCAGACGCAGTTCAAGCAATAATTAAAAACTATTCACCTGAAATGAAGAAGAAATGTCCAATTGAAATGAAAATTTTGTTAAATGATGAGCGTCCAGTTTTCGAACGCCCAAGGCGCATATCACATGCGGACAAGTCTATTGTCGATTCGCAAATCAAAACTTGGCTAGAAGAAAAGATCATACAGCCAAGTACATCGGAGTATGCATCTCCTGTTGTCCTCGTTCCGAAAAAAGATGGTACCAAAAGATTGTGCTGTGACTACAGGCGTTTAAACGAAAAGATCGCGAGGGACAATTTTCCAATGCCCTTAATAGACGATGTGATTGAGAGATTGCAGGGCCAAAGTGTGTTTACTACACTTGATCTCGCAAACGGATTTTTTCATGTTCCAATTGAGCCAAATTCGAGAAAATTTACATCATTTGTAACAAGTGCAGGGCAATATGAATTCCTGTTCGTCCCTTTTGGAATATCGAACTCCCCAGCTGTATTTTCCAGATTCATTCATACAATTCTTGTAGATCTGGTACAGGATGGTACAGTCGTAACTTATATGGATGATCTTATAATTCCCTCCAAGGATATAGATGAAGGTATCCAAAAGTTAAAGCGCGTACTGGACAGAGCAGCAGAGTTTAACTTGCGTATTAAGTGGAGCAAGTGCCAGTTTCTCATGAAGGAAGTTGACTTTTTAGGGTACGTTATACAGGGAGGCACAATAAGACCATCTGTCAGAAAAACCCAGGCAGTTCAAAATTTTCCTATACCGCATGACCGAAAGAGTTTGCAGCGTTTTCTCGGATTAACATCGTACTTTAGGCGTTTTGTAGAAGACTATGCGCTGATAGCCAAACCGCTCTCCGATTTGTTACGGAAAGACGTGCAATTTAAAGTTGATGAAGAACAACTCGTCGCATTCAGGCAATTAAAATCAGCATTAGTTAGTACTCCAGTATTGCGATTATATAATCCGAAAGCCCAGACTGAAGTGCATACGGACGCCTCAATGAATGGTTATGGTGGTGTACTCTTGCAAAAAGACTCGGACGATCAATTGTTGCATCCAATTCAATATTTAAGTCGGAAAACAAAACCCTCAGAAGAGAAGTATCATTCTTATGAGCTTGAGGTGCTGGCTATAGTCGAGGCCTTGAAAAAGTGGCGCGTTTACTTACTTGGCATAAAATTTAAGATTGTGACCGACTGTAACGCTTTCGCTTTGACCATGAAAAAACGTGGAGATATTCCATTGAGAGTCTCGCGTTGGGCACTCTTCCTTCAAGATTTTGACTACAGTATTGAGCATCGAAATGGCAGCAAAATGAGGCATGTTGATGCTTTAAGCCGCGTATCCTGTCTTATGCTTGAAGACTCACTGCAGCACAGATTGCAGCAAGCACAAGCGAGAGATGATTGGGTCCGAGCGGTGCTAACTGTTTTGGATTGTAGCACATACGAAGATTTTTATGTTAGGCATGGTATTTTATACAAGGATCCCATCAAGGAACTTATAGTAGTACCATCGCTGATGGAAGACGAAATCATTAGAATTGCACACAAGCAAGGGCATTTCTCAGCGAAACGAACTCAAGAAGCAATCGAGAAGACATTCTATATTCCGCAGCTATCGGCAAAAGTGCCGAAAATTGTAAAAAGTTGCGTAGAATGCATAATATCTGAGAGCAAATCAGGCAAGAAAGAAGGGTTTTTGGCACCAATTGACAAAGAAGACAAGCCCTTAGGCACGTACCATGTGGATCATGTCGGTCCAATAGAACAGACAAGTAAAAACTATAACTATATTCTAGTGATAGTCGATGCGTTTTCAAAATTTGTTTGGCTCTATCCAACAAAAAATACCACCGCAGAAGGAGTTGTAGATCGAATAAGACGGCAGGCAGCAGTGTTTGGAAATCCTAAGCGCATAATATCAGATAGGGGTGCAGCTTTCGTTTCAAACCTGTTCAAGGAGTACTGTGAAACAGAAGGTATACAGCATCTTACGATAGCTACAGGAGTTTCAAGAGGAAACGGCCAGGTAGAACGTATACACAAAATCGTAATACCAATGTTGTCTAAACTATGTCGTGAAAATCCTTGTAGCTGGTATAAGCATATTGATATCGTTCAACAAACAATCAACAGTACGCCGCCAAGAAGCACTAAAGTTTCACCGTTTAGATTGTTGACTGGTGTGGAGATGAAACTTAAAAGAATATCGGACTTGCAAGAACTATTAGAAGAAGCTGCTATAGAGGAGCTAAGTAACGAAACGTTACTGGAACGTGCTTCAACACGACAACGATGATCACAGGGTGTATCAAGTTACAGATCAACAACAGAGTATGTTATTTCGTCATTATATGAAAATAATTAACTAGTTGTTGAGTAAAGAGTGTTAAATCAGTAAAAAATTTTCAAAGAATCAAATTATAACAAAGAAGAAATTAAGTGTAAGCAAACACAAAGTAAAAGTATAAGTTAAGACAGACGAATATAATAATTTAATAATTTCTAAAGTTGCTAAAAAAAAAAAACTAAAATTTGATTCATAAGAGTTTAATTACTTGTACCATTAAGTTAAGTACATTGAATTGTTTATTTGTAAGATTCAATTTTAAGCATTGTGAAAAGCGAGCAACGACGATAACAAAATGAACAGAGACGAAATTTTGGCGTTAAGAGTTAACGAATTAAAAGAAAAGTTATCGGCACTTAGTTTGGTAACAACAGGTAGAAAGCAAACTTTGCAAGACCGACTTTTAGAATATTATGGGTTGCAGGTTGACGATAATGAATCTGAGTATGACGATGCTGGGTCGGCTCATACCCGTCAAAGCTCACCAATGCAGATAGTCCGAACAACGTTTACATTACGCGACATTGAAGATTCACTCTCGCAATTCAATGGGTCAAATCAACCAGCTGTTGAAAAATGGATTCATGAATTTGAAGATAACGCTTTGGCAGTGCAGTGGAACGACCTTCAGAAATTTATTTACTCAAAGCAATTACTAAAAGGTGCAGCAAAATTATTCGTGCGCAGTCAGCATGGAATTTCAGATTGGATATCTTTAAAGCAAGCGCTATTGGAAGAATTTGGGACGGTAGTTTCATCAATAGACGTCCACCGCATGTTGCGGAATAGGCGTAAGCGTCAAGGTGAAGATTATATAGAATATCTGTATAGCCTTATGGAAATTGGCGGACCTCTTAACCTGGATGACTCAAGCCTGATAGAATATTTTATTGAGGGAATACCTGACTCGAGGAGTAACAAAAGTAATCTGTATCAGGCCAAGACTCTGCAGCAACTAAAAGAACAAATCAAGGTATATGAGAAAATCCGTAGTAGTCGCCCTCAAGCGTCTAATACGGGTAGGATGCATAACGATACCGAAGAAAAGAAACCTGACTTGAATAAAGAACGAATTAAGAAATGTTTCAAATGCGGCGATCCATCACATCTAGCCAGAGAATGTAGACAGCCAATAAAATGTTACAAGTGTGCTCAACCAGGGCATAAGGCAGCTAACTGTTCAGGATCGCGTGCAGTGGAGAAGAAAGAAGGCAAAAATGCGAACACGATGATAAACAAGGCCAACAGTAGTGGAAAATGCATTTTTAAGGAGTTGTCTTGTAAGAACATATGCTTCTCTGCATTAATCGATACAGGCTGTGACCTCTGTCTGATACGCGATGATATCCTTAAAGAGCTAGGAAAAGTTGAACTGAATAATGAAAAACAGTGTCTTGTTGGTATCTGTAATAGTGAGCTAAATACACTGGGAAGCTTTGTCACTAAAGTCGAAGTTGATGGTATCTTACTGGATATAACCTTTCATGTTACGAGCAGAGACGACATCCAATACTCAGCTGTAATAGGAAACAGCGTATTGAAGCAAGCGGACTTAATAGTATCGGAAAATTTTGTAAAATTTCGACCCAAAGTGAAGGACAATGCAAACGAGAGAGTAATTGACAAGACATCAACAATAACAGAAGATACTGTCGAAAATAAGAAGCCAGACATAGAGCTTTTACAAGAATTCAAAGATGTATGTTTTTTTGCAGAAAATCAGGAGGCTGAGATCGATCTACATCACTTAGAAAAACCTGTTGCAGACGCAGTTCAAGCAATAATTAAAAACTATTCACCTGAAATGAAGAAGAAATGTCCAATTGAAATGAAAATTTTGTTAAATGATGAGCGTCCAGTTTTCGAACGCCCAAGGCGCATATCACATGCGGACAAGTCTATTGTCGATTCGCAAATCAAAACTTGGCTAGAAGAAAAGATCATACAGCCAAGTACATCGGAGTATGCATCTCCTGTTGTCCTCGTTCCGAAAAAAGATGGTACCAAAAGATTGTGCTGTGACTACAGGCGTTTAAACGAAAAGATCGCGAGGGACAATTTTCCAATGCCCTTAATAGACGATGTGATTGAGAGATTGCAGGGCCAAAGTGTGTTTACTACACTTGATCTCGCAAACGGATTTTTTCATGTTCCAATTGAGCCAAATTCGAGAAAATTTACATCATTTGTAACAAGTGCAGGGCAATATGAATTCCTGTTCGTCCCTTTTGGAATATCGAACTCCCCAGCTGTATTTTCCAGATTCATTCATACAATTCTTGTAGATCTGGTACAGGATGGTACAGTCGTAACTTATATGGATGATCTTATAATTCCCTCCAAGGATATAGATGAAGGTATCCAAAAGTTAAAGCGCGTACTGGACAGAGCAGCAGAGTTTAACTTGCGTATTAAGTGGAGCAAGTGCCAGTTTCTCATGAAGGAAGTTGACTTTTTAGGGTACGTTATACAGGGAGGCACAATAAGACCATCTGTCAGAAAAACCCAGGCAGTTCAAAATTTTCCTATACCGCATGACCGAAAGAGTTTGCAGCGTTTTCTCGGATTAACATCGTACTTTAGGCGTTTTGTAGAAGACTATGCGCTGATAGCCAAACCGCTCTCCGATTTGTTACGGAAAGACGTGCAATTTAAAGTTGATGAAGAACAACTCGTCGCATTCAGGCAATTAAAATCAGCATTAGTTAGTACTCCAGTATTGCGATTATATAATCCGAAAGCCCAGACTGAAGTGCATACGGACGCCTCAATGAATGGTTATGGTGGTGTACTCTTGCAAAAAGACTCGGACGATCAATTGTTGCATCCAATTCAATATTTAAGTCGGAAAACAAAACCCTCAGAAGAGAAGTATCATTCTTATGAGCTTGAGGTGCTGGCTATAGTCGAGGCCTTGAAAAAGTGGCGCGTTTACTTACTTGGCATAAAATTTAAGATTGTGACCGACTGTAACGCTTTCGCTTTGACCATGAAAAAACGTGGAGATATTCCATTGAGAGTCTCGCGTTGGGCACTCTTCCTTCAAGATTTTGACTACAGTATTGAGCATCGAAATGGCAGCAAAATGAGGCATGTTGATGCTTTAAGCCGCGTATCCTGTCTTATGCTTGAAGACTCACTGCAGCACAGATTGCAGCAAGCACAAGCGAGAGATGATTGGGTCCGAGCGGTGCTAACTGTTTTGGATTGTAGCACATACGAAGATTTTTATGTTAGGCATGGTATTTTATACAAGGATCCCATCAAGGAACTTATAGTAGTACCATCGCTGATGGAAGACGAAATCATTAGAATTGCACACAAGCAAGGGCATTTCTCAGCGAAACGAACTCAAGAAGCAATCGAGAAGACATTCTATATTCCGCAGCTATCGTCAAAAGTGCCAAAAATTGTAAAAAGTTGCGTAGAATGCATAATATCTGAGAGCAAATCAGGCAAGAAAGAAGGGTTTTTGGCACCAATTGACAAAGAAGACAAGCCCTTAGGCACGTACCATGTGGATCATGTCGGTCCAATAGAACAGACAAGTAAAAACTATAACTATATTCTAGTGATAGTCGATGCGTTTTCAAAATTTGTTTGGCTCTATCCAACAAAAAATACCACCGCAGAAGGAGTTGTAGATCGAATAAGACGGCAGGCAGCAGTGTTTGGAAATCCTAAGCGCATAATATCAGATAGGGGTGCAGCTTTCGTTTCAAACCTGTTCAAGGAGTACTGTGAAACAGAAGGTATACAGCATCTTACGATAGCTACAGGAGTTTCAAGAGGAAACGGCCAGGTAGAACGTATACACAAAATCGTAATACCAATGTTGTCTAAACTATGTCGTGAAAATCCTTGTAGCTGGTATAAGCATATTGATATCGTTCAACAAACAATCAACAGTACGCCGCCAAGAAGCACTAAAGTTTCACCGTTTAGATTGTTGACTGGTGTGGAGATGAAACTTAAAAGAATATCGGACTTGCAAGAACTATTAGAAGAAGCTGCTATAAAGGAGCTAAGTAACGAAAGAGAAGAAGTTCGTAAAGAAGCGCGGCAAAATATAGCAAAAATACAGCAGGAAAACCGAAAATCTTTTAATAAACATCGCAAAAAAGAGTCCAATTATAAAATAAACGAACTTGTAGCCATTAAGAGAACACAGTATGGTACTGGTTTAAAATTGAAACCTAAATTCTTTGGTCCATATAAAATAGTAAAGATTCAAAACCATGGTAGATATGACGTAGAAAAGGTAGGCGACCACGAAGGTCCAGGGAAAACTACAACTGTAGCAGAATACATGAAAAATGGGAGCCAAATGCTAATTTAACAGAAGAGTCGTCATTCGGGTCGAATGAAGAGTCAGTATGGCCGAGTGTAGGAGTTGGAAACAGAACTAGGAGTGGTCGAACTTACAATCAGTTAAATTAAACAGGCGAGTATAATGTTGGCATTATACTCATTTGGTAATATAAAATCACTTATCATATGCAACCCTGCTATGGATATTTAATCAACGATAGATTTATCGATAAAAATACAAGAAGGAGAAGCTCAGTTGTAAGCTAGAAGAGTGAATGAAAAGGTGTGTTCGCTGTTGCTCGTTGTCTTTGAAATACATGTCGGAAAATGTACAATAATCATAAGTTTACGCTTGTTCACCAATTTCTCTAAATAAAATAATATGAACATAAAGAACTCAAGTGCTTGTGAAGACCATCGAATGGTCATCCCTACATATAATATAGCTGCCATAGAAACGATCTGGTCAAAGTAGATTCATGTATGGAAAAACATTTTATTTTTCAAGATATCTTGACCAAACTCGGCATATATTATACCCTTGCAGAGGGTATTATAATTTTGTCGTGAAATGTGTTACGCATAGAAGGAGACATCTCCGACCCCATAAGGTATATATATTCTTGATCAGCATCAACAGCTTGAGTCGATAGAGCCATGCCCGTCTGTCCGTCTGTCTGTTGCTATGCGAACTAGTCTCTCAGTTTTAAAGCTATCTTAATAAAACTTTGCATAGCTCCCTCTTTCTGTTTCACGTAGCACATATGTCAGAACAAGCTGGATCGGACCACTATATCATATAGCTGCCATAGGAACGATCGGTCGAAAGTTAACTTTTTGTATGAAAAAACATTTTGTTTTTTAAGATATCTTGCCCAAACTTGGCATTAACTATTTTACCTGTGCTTTTTACTATTAATACGGACCACTATATAATATAGCTGCCATAGGAACGATCTGGTGTAAAGTAGATTCATGTATGGAAAAACATTTTGTTTTTCAAAATATCTTGACCAAACTCGGCATATTTATACCCTTGAAGAGGGTATTGTAATTTTGTCGTGAAATGTGTAACGCATTGAAGGAGACATCTCCGACCCCATAAAGTATATATATTCTTGATCAGCATCAACAGCTTGAGTCGATAGAGCCATGCCCGTCTGTCCGTCTGTCTGTTGCTATGCGAACTAGTCTCTCAGTTTTAAAGCTATCTTAATAAAACTTTGCAGAGCTCCCTCTTTCTGTTTCACGTAGCACATATGTCAGAACAAGCTGGATCGGACCACTATATCATATAGCTGCCATAGGAACGATCGGTCGAAAGTCAACTTTTTTGTATGAAAAAACATTTTGTTTTTTAAGATATCTTGCCCAAACTTGGCATTAACTATTTTACCTGTGCTTTTTAGATACGGGCAAAGCATTATAAGCATTATGAAAAGGTTGGGTCTGCAAGGTTATTAGATAGCCTTCTCTCTCGTTAGTTTTACTATACTCCTCATACATATGCAAAATACTATTAATACGGACCACTATATAATATAGCTGCCATAGAAACGATCTGGTAAAAAGTAGATTCATGTATGGAAAAACATTTTATTTTTCAAGATATCTTGACCAAACTCGGCATTTATTATACCCTTGCAGAGGGTATTATAATTTTGTCGTGAAATGTGTAACGCATAGAAGGAGACATCTCCGACCCAATAAGGTATATATATTCTTGATCAGCATCAACAGCTTGAGTCGATAGAGCCATGTCCGTCTGTCCGTCTGTCTGTTTCTATGCGAACTAGTCTCTCAGTTTTAAAGCTATCTTAATAAAACTTTGCATAGCTCCCTCTTTTTGTTGCACGTAGCACATATGTCAGAACAAGCTGGATCGGACCACTATATCATAGGAACGATCGGTCGAAAGTTAACTTTTTTGTATGGAAAATCATTTTGTTTTTTAAGATATCTTGCCCAAACTCGGCATTAACTATTTTCCCTGTGCTTTTAAGATACGGGCAAAGCATTGTAAGCATTATGAAAAGGTTGGGTCTGCAAGGGTATTAGATAGCCTTCTTTCTCGTTAGTTTTACTATACTCCTCATACATATGCAAAATACTTTTAATACGGACCACTATATAATATAGCTGCCATAGGAACGATCTGGTGAAAAGTAGATTCATGTATGGAAAAACATTTTGTTTTTCAAGATATCTTGACCAAACTCGGCATATTTATACCCTTGAAGAGGGTATTGTAATTTTGTCGTGAAATGTGTAACGCATTGAAGGAGACATCTCCGACCCCATAAAGTACATATATTCTTGATCAGCAACAACAGCCGAGTCGATAGAGCCATGTCCGTCTGTCCGTCTGTCTGTTTCTATGCGAACTAGTCCTCAGTTTTAAAGCTATCTTAATGAAATTTTGCAGAAGTCCCTCTTTCTGTTGCACGCAGCACATATGTGAAAACCAGCCGGATCGGACCACTATATCATATAGCTGCCATAAGAACGATCTGGTGTAAAGTAGATTCATGTTTGGAAAAACATTTTGTTTTTCAAGATATCTTGACCATACTCGGCATTTATTAGTTTTACTTTACTCCTCATATATATGCAAAATCATATTAAGATCGCACCACTATATAATATAGCTGTCATTGGATCGATCGGTCGAAAATTAAGTTTTTGTATGAAAAAACATTTTTTTTTCAAGATATATTGACCAAACTTGGCATTTATTAGTTTTGCTTTATTCCTCATATATATGCAATATCCTATTAAGATTGGACCACTATTTCATATAGCTGCTATAGGAACGATTCGTCGAAAGTTAAGTTGTTGTATGAAAAAACATCAAGATATAGTGGCCAAACTCGGAATTAACTATTTTCCCTGTGCTTTTTTAGATACGGGCAAAGCATTATAAGCATTGGGTCTGCAAGGGTATTAGATAGCCTTCTTTCTCGTTAGTTTTACTATACTCCTCATACATATGCAAAATACTTTTAATACGAACCACTATATAATATAGCTGCCATAGGAACGATCTGGTGTAAAGTAAATTCATGTATGGAAAAACATTTTGTTTTTCAAGATATCTTGACCAAACTCGGCATATTTATACCCTTGAAGAGGGCATTGTAATTTTGTCGTGAAATGTGTAACGCATTGAAGGAGACATCTCCGACCCCATAAAGTATATATATTCTTGATCAGCAACAACAGGCGAGTCGATAGAGCCATGTCCGTCTGTCCGTCTGTCTGTTTCTATGCGAACTAGTCTCTCAGTTTTAAAGCTATCTTAATGAAATTTTGCAGAAGTCCCTCTTTCTGTTGCACGCAGCACATATGTGAAAACCAGCCGGATCGGACCACTATATCATATAGCTGCCATAAGAACGATCGGTTGAAATTTAAGTTTTTGTATGAGAAAACATTTTGTTTTTCCAGATATCTTGACCATACTCGGCAATTATTAGTTTTACTTTACTCCTCATATATATGCAAAATGATATTAAGATCGCACCACTATATCATATAGCTGCCATAGGATCGATCGGTCGAAAATTAACTTTTTGTATGAAAAAACATTTTGTTTTCAAGATATATTGACCAAACTCGCCATTTATTAATTTTGTTTTACTCCTCATATATATGCAATATCCTATTAAGATTGGACCACTATATCTTATAGCTGCCATAGGATCGATCGGTCGAAAATTAAGTTTTTGTATGAAAAAACATTTTGTTTTCAAGATATATTGACCAAACTCGCCATTTATTAGTTTTGCTTTACTCCTCATATATATGCAATATCCTATTAAGATAGGACCACTATATCTTATAGCTGCCATATGATCGATCGGTCGAAAATTAAGTTTTTGTATGAAAAAACATTTTGTTTATCAAGATATATTGCCCAAACTCGGCATTAACTATTTGCCCTGTGCTTTTTAGATGCGGGCAAAGCATTATAAGCATTATGAAAAGGTTGGGTCTGCAAGGTTATTAGATAGCCTTCTTTCTCGTTAGTTTTACTATACTCCTCATACATATGCAAAATACTATTAATACGGACCACTATATAATATAGCTGCCATAGAAACGATCTGGTCAAAAGTAGATTCATGTATGGAAAAACATTTTATTTTTCAAGATATCTTGACCAAACTCGGCATATATTATACCCTTGCAGAGGGTATTATAATTTTGTCGTGAAATGTGTTACGCATAGAAGGAGACATCTCCGACCCCATAAGGTATATATATTCTTGATCAGCATCAACAGCTTGAGTCGATAGAGCCATGCCCGTCTGTCCGTCTGTCTGTTGCTATGCGAACTAGTCTCTCAGTTTTAAAGCTATCTTAATAAAACTTTGCATAGCTCCCTCTTTCTGTTTCACGTAGCACATATGTCAGAACAAGCTGGATCGGACCACTATATCATATAGCTGCCATAGGAACGATCGGTCGAAAGTTAACTTTTTTGTATGAAAAAACATTTTGTTTTTTAAGATATCTTGCCCAAACTTGGCATTAACTATTTTACCTGTGCTTTTTAGATACGGGCAAAGCATTATAAGCATTATGAAAAGGTTGGGTCTGCAAGGTTATTAGATAGCCTTCTCTCTCGTTAGTTTTACTATACTCCTCATACATATGCAAAATACTATTAATACGGACCACTATATAATATAGCTGCCATAGAAACGATCTGGTGAAAAGTAGATCCATGTATGGAAAAACATTTTATTTTTCAAGATATCTTAACCAAACTCGGCATTTATTATACCCTTGCAGAGGGTATTATAATTTTGTCGTGAAATGTGTAACGCATAGAAGGAGACATCTCCGACCCCATAAGGTATATATATTCTTGATCAACATCAACAGCTTGAGTCGATAGAGCCAAGTCCGTCTGTCCGTCTATCTGTTTCTATGCGAACTAGTCTCTCAGTTTTAAAGCTATCTTAATAAAACTTTGCATAGCTCCCTCTTTCTGTTGCACGTAGCACATATGTCAGAACAAGCTGGATCGGACCACTATATCATAGGAACGATCGGTCGAAAGTTAACTTTTTTGTATGAAAAATCATTTCGTTTTTTAAGATATCTTGCCCAAACTCGGCATTAACTATTTTCCCTGTGCTTTTTAGATACGGGCAAAGCATTATAAGCATTATGAAAATGTTGGGTCTGCAAGGGTATTAGATAGCCTTCTTTTTCGTTAGTTTTACTATACTCCTCATACATATGCAAAATACTTTTAATACGAACCACTATATAATATAGCTGCCATAGGAACGATCTGGTGTAAAGTAGATTCATGTATGGAAAAACATTTTGTTTTTCAAAATATCTTGACCAAACTCGGCATATTTATACCCTTGAAGAGGGTATTGTAATTTTGTCGTGAAATGTGTAACGCATTGAAGGAGACATCTCCGACCCCATAAAGTATATATATTCTTGATCAGCATCAACAGCTTGAGTCGATAGAGCCATGCCCGTCTGTCCGTCTGTCTGTTGCTATGCGAACTAGTCTCTCAGTTTTAAAGCTATCTTAATAAAACTTTGCAGAGCTCCCTCTTTCTGTTTCACGTAGCACATATGTCAGAACAAGCTGGATCGGACCACTATATCATATAGCTGCCATAGGAACGATCGGTCGAAAGTCAACTTTTTTGTATGAAAAAACATTTTGTTTTTAAGATATCTTGCCCAAACGTGGCATTAACTATTTTACCTGTGCTTTTTAGATACGGGCAAAGCATTATAAGCATTATGAAAAGGTTGGGTCTGCAAGGTTATTAGATAGCCTTCTCTCTCGTTAGTTTTACTATACTCCTCATACATATGCAAAATACTATTGATACGGACCACTATATAATATAGCTGCCATAGAAACGATCTGGTGAAAAGTAGATTCATGTATGGAAAAACATTTTATTTTTCAAAATATCTTGACCAAACTCGGCATTTATTATACCCTTGCAGAGGGTATTATAATTTTGTCGTGAAATGTGTAACGCATATAAGGAGACATCTCCGACCCCATAAGGTATATATATTCTTGATCAGCATCAACAGCTTGAGTCGATAGAGCCATGTCCGTCTGTCCGTCTGTCTGTTTCTATGCGAACTAGTCTCTCAGTTTTAAAGCTATCTTAATAAAACTTTGCATAGCTCCCTCTTTTGTTGCACGTAGCACATATGTCAGAACAAGCTGGATCGGACCACTATATCATAGGAACGATCGGTCGAAAGTTAACTTTTTTGTATGAAAAATCATTTTGTTTTTTAAGATATCTTGCCCAAACTCGGCATTAACTATTTTTTCCCTGTGCTTTTTAGATACGGGCAAAGCATTATAAGCATTATGAAAAGGTTGGGTCTGCAAGGGTATTAGATAGCCTTCTTTCTCGTTAGTTTTACTATACTCCTCATACATATGCAAAATACTATTAATAGGGACCACTATATAATATAGCTGCCATAGAAACGATCTGGGGAAAAGTAGATTCATGTATGGAAAAACATTTTGTTTTTCAAGATATCTTGACCAAACTCAGCATTTATTATACCCTTGCAGAGATTATTATAACTTTGTCGTGAAATGTGAAACGCATACAAGGAGACATCTCTGACCCCATAAAGTATATATATTCTTGATCAGCATCAACAGCCGAGTCGATAGTGCCATGTCCGTCTGTCCGTCTGTCTGTTTCTATGCGCATTAGTTCCTCAGTTTTAAAGTTTTCTTAATAAAACTTTGCAGAACTCCCTCTTTCTGTTGCACGTAGCATATATGTCAGAACAAGCTGGATCGGACCACTATATCATATAGCTGCCATAGGAACGATCGGTCGAAAGTTAACTTTATATATGAAAAAACATTTTGTTTTTAAGATATCTTGACCAAACTCGGCATTTATTAGTTTTACTGAACTCTCCATATATATGCAAAATCCTATTAAGATCGGACCACTATATCATAAAGCTGACATAGGAACGATCGGTCGAAAAGTAAATTTTTGTATGAAAAAACATTTTATTTTTCAAGATATCTTGCTCCAACTTGGCATTAACTATTTTCCCCGTGCTTCTTAAATACAGGCAAAGCTCTATAAGCATTGTGAAAAGGTTGGGTCTGCAAGGGTATTAGATAGCCTTCTTTCTCGTTAGTTTTACAATACTCCTCATACATATGCAGAATACTTTTAATACGGACCACTATAAAATATAGCTGCCATAGGAACGATCTGGTGAAAAGTAGATTCATGTATGGAAAAACATTTTGTTTTTCAAGATGTCTTGACCAAACTCGGCATTTATTATACCCTTGAAGAGGGTATTGTAATTTTGTCGTGAAATGTGTAACGCATTGAAGGAGACATCTCCGACCCCATAAAGTATATATATTCTTGATCAGCAACAACAGGCGAGTCGATAGAGCCATGTCCGTCTGTCCGTCTGCCTGTTCCTATGCGAACTAGTCTCTCAGTTTTAAAGCTATCTTAATGAAATTTTGCAGAAGTCCCTCTTTCTGTTGCACGCAGCACATATGTGAAAACCATCCGGATCGGACCACTATATCATATAGCTTCCATAAGAACGATCGGTTGAAAATTAAGTTTTTGTATGAGAAAACATTTTGTTTTTCCAGATATCTTGACCATACTCGGCATTTATTAGTTTTACTTTACTCCTCATATATATGCAAAATCATATTAAGATCGGACCACTATATCATAAAGCTGCCATAGGAACGACCGGTCGAAAAGTAAATTTTTGTATGAAAAAACATTTTATTCTTCAAGATATCTTGACCCAACTCAGCATTTATTAGTTTTACTATGCTTCTCATATATATGCAAGATCGGACCACTATATCATTTAGCTGCCATAGGAACGATCGGTCGAAAGTTAACTTTTTTGTATGAAAAAACATTTTATTTTTCAAGATATCTTGCCCCAACTTAGCATTAACTATTTTCCCCGTGCTTCTTAAATACAGGCAAAGCTCTATAAGCATTGTGAAAAGGTTGGGTCTGCAAGGTTATTAGATAGCCTTCTTTCTCGTTAGTTTTACTATACTCCTCATACATATGCAAAATACTATTAATACGGACCACTATATAATATGGCTGCCATAGGAACGATCTGGTGAAAAGTAGATTCATGTATGGAAAAACATTTTATTTTTCAAGATATCTTGACCAAACTCGGCATATATTATACCCTTGCAGAGGGTATTATAATTTTGTCGTGAAATGTGTTACGCATAGAAGGAGACATCTCCGACCCCATAAGGTATATATTTCTTGATCAGCATCAACAGCTTGAGTCGATAGAGCCATGCCCGTCTGTCCGTCTGTCTGTTGCTATGCGAACTAGTCTCTCAGTTTTAAAGCTATCTTAATAAAACTTTGCATAGCTCCCTCTTTCTGTTTCACGTAGCACATATGTCAGAACAAGCTGGATCGGACCACTATATCATATAGCTGCCATAGGAACGATCGGTCGAAAGTTAACTTTTTTGTATGAAAAAACATTTTGTTTTTTAAGATATCTTGCCCAAACTTGGCATTAACTATTTTACCTGTGCTTTTTAGATACGGGCAAAGCATTATAAGCATTATGAAAAGGTTGGGTCTGCAAGGTTATTAGATAGCCTTCTCTCTCGTTAGTTTTACTATACTCCTCATACATATGCAAAATACTTTTAATACGAACCACTATATAATATAGCTGCCATAGGAACGATCTGGTGTAAAGTAGATTCATGTATGGAAAAACATTTTGTTTTTCAAAATATCTTGACCAAACTCGGCATATTTATACCCTTGAAGAGGGTATTGTAATTTTGTCGTGAAATGTGTAACGCATTGAAGGAGACATCTCCGACCCCATAAAGTATATATATTCTTGATCAGCATCAACAGCTTGAGTCGATAGAGCCATGTCCGTTTGCCCGTCTGTCTGTTTCTATGCGAACTAATCTCTCAGTTTTAAAGCTATCTTAATAAAACTTTGCATAGCTCCCTCTTTTTGTTGCACGTAGCACATATGTCAGAACAAGCTGGATCGGACCACTATATCATAGGAACGATCGGTCGAAAGTTAACTTTTTTGTATGAAAAATTATTTTGTTTTTAAGATATCTTGCCCAAACTCGGCATTAACTATTTTCCCTGTGCTTTTAAGATACGGGCAAAGCATTGTAAGCATTATGAAAAGGTTGGGTCTGCAAGGGTATTAGATAGCCTTCTTTCTCGTTAGTTTTACTATACTCCTCATACATATGCAAAATACTTTTAATACGAACCACTATATAATATAGCTGCCATAGGAACGATCTGGTGTAAAGTAGATTCATGTATGGAAAAACATTTTGTTTTTCAAAATATCTTTACCAAACTCGGCATATTTATACCCTTGAAGAGGGTATTGTAATTTTGTCGTGAAATGTGTAACGCATTGAAGGAGACATCTCCGACCCCATAAAGTATATATATTCTTGATCAGCATCAACAGCTTTAGTCGATAGAGCCATGTCCGTCTGCCCGTCTGTCTGTTTCTATGCGAACTAGTCTCTCAGTTTTAAAGCTATCTTAATAAAACTTTGCATAGCTCCCTCTTTTTGTTGCACGTAGCACATATGTCAGAACAAGCTGGATCGGACCACTATATCATAGGAACGATCGGTCGAAAGTTAACTTTTTGTATGAAAAATCATTTTGTTTTTTAAGATATCTTGCCCAAACTCGGCATTAACTATTTTCCCTGTGCTTTTAAGATACGGGCAAAGCATTGTAAGCATTATGAAAAGGTTGGGTCTGCAAGGGTATTAGATAGCCTTCTTTCTCGTTAGTTTTACTATACTCCTCATACATATGCAAAATACTATTAATAGGGACCACTATATAATATAGCTGCCATAGAAACGATCTGGGGAAAAGTAGATTCATGTATGGAAAAACATTTGTTTTTCAAGATATCTTGACCAAACTCAGCATTTATTATACCCTTGCAGAGGTTATTATAACTTTGTCGTGAAATGTGAAACGCATACAAGGAGACATCTCTGACCCCATAAAGTATATATATTCTTGATCAGCATCAACAGCCGAGTCGATAGTGCCATGTCCGTCTATCCGTCTGTCTGTTTCTATGCGCATTAGTTCCTCAGTTTTAAAGCTATCTTAATAAAACTTTGCAGAACTCCCTCTTTCTGTTGCACGTAGCATATATGTCAGAACAAGCTGGATCGGACCACTATATCATATAGCTGCCATAGGAACGATCGGTCGAAAGTTAACTTTATATATGAAAAAACATTTTGTTTTTAAGATATCTTGACCAAACTCGGCATTTATTAGTTTTACTGAACTCTCCATATATATGCAAAATCCTATTAAGATCGGACCACTATATCATAAAGCTGACATAGGAACGATCGGTCGAAAAGTAAATTTTTGTATGAAAAAACATTTTATTTTTCAAGATATCTTGCCCCAACTTGGCATTAACTATTTTCCCCATGCTTCTTAAATACAGGCAAAGCTCTATAAGCATTGTGAAAAGGTTGGGTCTGCAAGGGTATTAGATAGCCTTCTTTCTCGTTAGTTTTACTATACTCCTCATACATATGCAAAATACTATTATACGGACCACTATATAATATATCTGCCATAGGAACGATCTGGTGAAAAGTAGATTCATGTATGGAAAATCATTTTATTTTTCAAGATATCTTGACCAAACTCGGCATATTTTATACCCTTGCAGAGGGTATTATAATTTTGTCGTGAAATGTGTTACGCATAGAAGGAGACATCTCCGACCCCATAAGGTATATATATTCTTGATCAGCATCAACAGCTTGAGTCGATAGAGCCATGCCCGTCTGTCCGTCTGTCTGTTGCTATGCGAACTAGTCTCTCAGTTTTAAAGCTATCTTAATAAAACTTTGCATAGCTCCCTCTTTCTGTTTCACGTAGCACATATGTCAGAACAAGCTGGATCGGACCACTATATCATATAGCTGCCATAGGAACGATCGGTCGAAAGTTAACTTTTTTGTATGAAAAAACATTTTGTTTTTTAAGATATCTTGCCCAAACTTGGCATTAACTATTTTACCTGTGCTTTTTAGATACGGGCAAAGCATTATAAGCATTATGAAAAGGTTGGGTCTGCAAGGTTATTAGATAGCCTTCTCTCTCGTTAGTTTACTATACTCCTCATACATATGCAAAATACTATTAATACGGACCACTATATAATATAGCTGCCATAGAAACGATCTGGTGAAAAGTAGATTCATGTATGGAAAAACATTTTATTTTTCAAGATATCTTGACCAAACTCGGCATTTATTATACCCTTGCAGAGGGTATTATAATTTTGTCGTGAAATGTGTAACGCATAGAAGGAAACATCTCCGACCCCATAAGGTATATATATTCTTGATCAGCATCAACAGCTTGAGTCGATAGAGCCATGTCCGTCTGTCCGTCTGTCTGTTTCTATGCGAACTAGTCTCTCAGTTTTAAAGCTATCTTAATAAAACTTTGCATAGCTCCCTCTTTCTGTTGCACGTAGCACATATGTCAGAACAAGCTGGATCGGACCACTATATCATAGGAACGATCGGTCGAAAGTTAACTTTTTTGTATGAAAAATCATTTTGTTTTTTAAGATATCTTGCCCAAACTCGGCATTAACTATTTTCCCTGTGCTTTTTAGATACGGGCAAAGCATTATAAGCATTATGAAAAGGTTGGGTCTGCAAGGGTATTAGATAGCCTTCTTTCTCGTTAGTTTTACTATACTCCTCATACATATGCAAAATACTTTTAATACGAACCACTATATAATATAGCTGCCATAGGAACGATCTGGTGTAAAGTAGATTCATGTATGGAAAAACATTTTGTTTTTCAAAATATCTTGACCAAACTCGGCATATTTATACCCTTGAAGAGGGTATTGTAATTTTGTCGTGAAATGTGTAACGCATTGAAGAAGACATCTCCGACCCCATAAAGTATATATATTCTTGATCAGCATCAACAGCTTGAGTCGATAGAGCCATGTCCGTCTGTCCGTCTGTCTGTTTCTATGCGAACTAGTCTCTCAGTTTTAAAGCTATCTTAATAAAACTTTGCATAGCTCAATCTTTTTGTTGCACGCAGCACATATGTCAGAACAAGCTGGATCGGACCACTATATCATAGGAACGACCGGTCGAAAGTTAACTTTTTTGTATGAAAAATCATTTTGTTTTTTTAAGATATCTTGCCCAAACTCGGCATTAACTATTTTCCCTGTGCTTTTAAGATACGGGCAAAGCATTGTAAGCATTATGAAAAGGTTGGGTCTGCAAGGGTATTAGATAGCCTTCTTTCTCGTTAGTTTTACTATACTCCTCATACATATGCAAAATACTATTAATAGGGACCACTATATAATATAGCTGCCATAGAAACGATCTGGGGAAAAGTAGATTCATGTATGGAAAAACATTTGTTTTTCAAGATATCTTAACCAAACTCAGCATTTATTATACCCTTGCAGAGGTTATTATAACTTTGTCGTGAAATGTGAAACGCATACAAGGAGACATCTCTGACCCCATAAAGTATATATATTCTTGATCAGCATCAACAGCCGAGTCGATAGTGCCATGTCCGTCTGTCCGTCTGTCTGTTTCTATGCGCATTAGTTCCTCAGTTTTAAAGCTATCTTAATAAAACTTTGCAGAACTCCCTCTTTCTGTTGCACGTAGCATATATGTCAGAACAAGCTGGATCGGACCACTATATCATATAGCTGCCATAGGAACGATCGGTCGAAAGTTAACTTTATATATGAAAAAACATTTTGTTTTTAAGATATATATGCAAAATCCTATTAAGATCGGACCACTATATCATAAAGCTGACATAGGAACGATCGGTCGAAAAGTAAATTTTTGTATGAAAAAACATTTTATTTTTCAAGATATCTTGCCCCAACTTGGCATTAACTATTTTCCCCATGCTTCTTAAATACAGGCAAAGCTCTATAAGCATTGTGAAAAGGCTGGGTCTGCAAGGGTATTAGATAGCCTTCTTTCTCGTTAGTTTTACTATACTCCTCATACATATGCAGAATACTTTTAATACGGACCACTATAAGATATAGCTGCCATAGGAACGATCTGGTGAAAAGTAGATTCCTGTATGGAAAAACATTTGTTTTTCAAGATATCTTGACCAAACTCGGCATTTATTATACCCTTGAAGAGGGTATTGTAATTTTGCCGTGAAATGTGTAACGCATTGAAGGAGACATCTCCGACCCCATAAAGTATATATATTCTTGATCATCATCAACAGCCGAGGCGATAGAGCAATGTCCGTCTGTCTGTTTCTATGCGAAGTAGTCTCTTAGTTTAAAAGCTATCTTAATGAAATTTCCCAGAAGTCCCTCTTTTTGTTGCACGCAGCACATATGTGAAAACCAGCTGGATCGGACCACTATATCATTTAGGTGCCTTATAGGTCGAAAATTAAGTTTTTGTATGAAACAACATTTTGTTTTTCAAGATATCTTGAACATACTCGGTATTATTTAGTTTTACTTTACTCCTCATATATATGCAAAATCAAATTAAAATCGGACCACTATATCATAGCTGCCATAGGAACGATCGGTCGAAAATTAAGTTTTTGTATGAAAAACCATTTTGTTTTCAAGATATCTTGACCAAACTAGGCATTTATTAGTTTTACCTTACTCCTCATTTATATGCACAATCTTATTAAGATCGGAATACTATATCATATAGCTGCCAGAGGATCGATCGGTCTAAAATTAAGTTTTTGTATGAAAAAACATTTTGTTTTCATGATATCTAGACAAAACTTGGCATTTATTAGTTTTACTATTGTAGTGCGTATATGCCCTTACAGAATACCCCGTACTTAAATATAAATTATGCAGCACTTTGTTGCATACAATAACAATAATATAGTAAACGAACCCAGAGCCACATTATGTATTGGCTCGGTCTCATATTACGCAGCGCGGTTCACTAGCCTCACTAGCTGACCGTTTATGCTTATGCTGCATATCCCACGCTCCGTCTGAGCGCATTCCGTGAGCAATATATATGCTCACTAAAACAGGCATATGCGAGCTACTCACTCTCTCTATATATGTATATCCATAGGCTAAGCGAACATTATAACAAGTGAATAAATTCATTCTGAATCTGACCAACAAGCGAACCACATATATTAACATTCCTACATGGCGACCGTGACTAAGGTCAAGCCAGACCTGGACATGGAAAGCAGCAACGGCAGTAACAACAACAATAGCAGGAACAACATAATGCAAAGAAGAAGAAAAAGAGAGCTCCTAGCAGAATCGCCAAAATAAAAAAAAAAAAAACGCAGTGAGTAGAGTGTGATGAGTGCAGAGGGAAGCGGTGTGTTAAAAGACTTAAGGCCAGAAAGGCAGAATTGTTAAAGCTGTTAAACAGCAAAAATGTCATAAGTTGGGACAACTCGGTTAAGTTACATGCCGAAGTTGAACACATAAAAAACTTACTTTCGACACGAAAAAGTCAGACACCAGCCGCGCACACATCCACCTACCCTGATATCAAAAATATTGCAAAGCAACAATTAATCCAACAACCACCCAAATTAAAGGAGATTCCGAGCTGAAGAATACCTGCCCTAATGACTGCGAGGGACCGTTAAACTCACCTCACTGTGAGTACACCTGTGCAGCCTGCACCGGTGCCCCAACACAGAAGCAGTAACAACCTGCACAGCCAGCACCTCCAAACATTACATTACATCCAACAAATGAACACCTGTGCGAAGACCAGCACCGATACCGCCAGCGCAACAAGCTGTGCCATCGGAATAAGTGCGAGAGGCACACCGCCACTTGCGCATACGAGGGAGCATCAGCGTGCCACATCCGGCGACGCCCAGCTGATGCAACGATGAACAACAATTGCAGCTACATCCCTAATTACTTTTAATTAAATATAAAAAAAAAAAAACATGATATGAAATTAAACATACATATTAAATTAAATAGTAATAAACAAAACCCAAAAATTGTAATGCCCGACGACAATTGAGTCGACCGGCAAGACGTTTGGCCCGTACAGCCATTCGAAACAATAGGTAGGAAATATACAGATTGTAAAAAAAAAAATAAATTTTTTAAAGAAGCGTTTTATGCAGAGAAAACAAACAAGCAAACAAAACCCGACTTGTAAAACAATAAAAGCATCAAATTCAATAAATATAGTAATAAAACCTCAAATGTGCGATACAAACAACAACTTGTCTTGTAAAAGTTAACGAAAACAAATTTAACATTACGCATTTGTAATTTTTTTTTTAAGATAATTCCTTTTTAATTTTATGTATGATCCCATACAATATATGAATATTAATATCAAAAAGAGGAAATTAAAAAGTTATAATTCGTTCAGTTTGTCTCATTAGGTAATTCAACATTTAATCAAGAATTAGCATGATTAAGGACAAGATTAACAAGGTATATAACGATTATACAGACTTTCGTATGCGAGCCATATAAATTTTGCAAAGGCATAGAGAATTCATACCAGTACATGAGTTCGAATACGAATATATAGAAACATTCGGCACAGTGACAAGTCCACTCTATTCATGTTCTAAAATAGAGAGCGGAATAATCTTGTCTACACTACCCTACGTCAAAATAAAAACAATTATTGACGAGCATCCGATTCTAGGGCAGACAACAATTGTCTTAGTACGTCTGCATAGGTAGTAGTCAAACCAAAAAGCAAGAATATTTATATAGGAATATGGGGGGAAAAGAATCAAAGGCAGATGATAACACTGCCAATGTAGTTAACGTAGTAGAAGTCGTAGACACCACTCCCCATGTGCAGTTAACAAACATACTGCTAATAATACTCATTGTAATAGCTTCAGTAGACATCCTTCTGAAGATTTATCTTCTACAAGGTCTAAGCCACTGCTTAAATAAAATATTTAAGTAGCGGAAGTTTACATGGACTGGTCCCAAATAGTAGAAAAGATAAAGCGGCATAGGGAAAATTTCGATAAATCATACAAGTGCCTTAATAAAATCACACCAGTTTTAAGACCCACCATAATTAAACATACTGAGATCCTTGTATATGAGTACAATGAAATCAGGAGTATAGTTACCGAGTGTCAAAATAAACTGACAAGTTTACACAGAGTCCATACTTCAGACGTTTTACAGCGTCTAAGGGATAATCTGGTAAACTTAAATAAAAAGTATGATCTCCAGCTTTATCTACCATCGGTGTTAAATACACCAGTAACCAAATAGAAGATACAAAATTAGTAAACATGGCACAAACAGTTGTAGAATTTATCAAGCTAGCCACATCTCTAATACCAGAGTTTGACGGTAAGCCGGAAAATCTACAAAGTTTTCTAGATTCTCTGAATCTATTAGAAACCTTAAAAGGCACACATGAGCTAACGGCCATAAGCCTTATGAAAACAAAAAAAAGGCCATGCAAGAAATCAATTGCTGCAATCATTACGCAACTGTCAAATGCAGTAAAAGGAGAATCGGTAGAAGTTGTATCTGCCAAGCTACTTAATCTGCAACAGAAAAACAAAACGGCTAACCAATACACCAAGAGGTGGAAAAACTGACAAAGGCCCTTGAAGGCGCCCATATCAGTGAAGGTCTAAGCCAATCACTTGCAAACAAATACAGCACTACAACAGCTGTAAAAGCTATGACCCAAAATTGTTCGATTGATAAGGTAAAACTTATCATGCAGGCAGGCACATTCACAAATATGAATGATGCCGTATCCAAATTTGTCAATAGCTGCACGGAGATAACAGGTCAAAGTAACACTGTATTATCGACGAGGTGCAAGCAATAATAATAGAGGAGGCCGAGGTTATAATCGTGGCAGAAATTGCAACCACAACAACTATAACCGAGGCAGTAACAACAATAACAATAATTACAATAACCGTGCAGGAAGACGAGGCCAAAATAGAGGAAGAGGCCGAGGTAACTCCAACCAAGGTTATAATAGTAACCATGTGAGAATGGCGCAAAATACGCCGGAAAACTCTCAGAACCCTTTAGGAAACAACCAGTAAATGTAAAGGTTCATTCCATCAATTACAGTCTTAATATATTTGTCACTTTTTATAATCATTCAACTGAAAATAAACTCACATTCCTAATAAATACTGGTGCAGATATCTCACTTTTAAAAATAAATTCAGACAATTTCAAAATTCGAGAAGAAAAAATTATAAACATCCAAGGCATAGGCCAAGGTGTAATAAAATCTCAAGGAACAACTTCAATAGAACTTCAATCCACAAAATATATTATTCCACACTAATTTCATTTAGTAGATTCCGATTTTTCAATACCGTGTGATGGAATAATAGGCATTGATTTTATTAAAAATTTCAATTGTCAATTAGATTTCAAACCAAGTGAAGACTGGTTTATAATTAGACCTCAAAATTTAAATTATCCAATTCATGTTCCGATAACATATAGTGCTGGCAACAACACAGTTCTCTTGCCAGCCAGATCCCAAGTAATTTGAAAAATAGACATTAATACAGTAAATGATTACATATTTGTTCCTAATCAAGAAATACATAATGGAATTTATGTTGCAAATACAATAGCAGCATCCAAACATGTATACATTCGCCTTCTAAACACAACTAATTTCGACCAATTGGTCAAAGTAAACAAAATCCAATATGAAAATTTAAAAGATTACGACATTCATAGCACTACTCCAGAAAATAGAAGCGAACAAGTACTTTCAAAATTAAATAAAAATTTTCCAGAACAATTCAAAAGTCAACTAACAGAATTATGCACCAAGTATAGTGATGTGTTCGGACTGGAAACCGAACCAATAGCGACAAATAATTTCTATAAACAAACATTAAGACTTAAAGATGATGAACCCATTTATATTAAAAACTACAGAAGCCCGCATAGCCACGTTAAAGAAATTCAAAAACAAGTAGGGAAATTAATAAACGACAAAATCGTAGAACCGTCTGTATCCGAGTATAACAGCCCACTCTTGTTAGTTCCGAAAAAATCATTACCAAATTCGGAAGAAAGAAATGGCGATTAGTAATTGACTATCGCCAAATCAACAAAAAACTACTTTCTGATAAATTCCCGCTCCCCAGAATTGATGATATTCTAGACCAACTGGGCAGAGCTAAATACTTTTCATGCCTTGACTTAATGTCAGGTTTCCACCAAATTGAACTTGAAGAAAATTCAAGAAATATAACATCTTTTTCAACGAGCAATGGCTCATATCGCTTCACGCGATTACCATTCGGTCTTAAAATAGCACCAAATTCATTTCAGAGAATGATGACTATAGCATTCTCGGGTTTAGAACCCTCTCGGGCATTCCTTATATGGATGACTTAATGGTGATAGGATGTTCCGAAAAAACACATGATTAAAAACTTAACTGATGTTTTTAATGTATGTAGGAAATATAACCTAAAGTTGCATCCAGAAAAATGTTCATTTTTCATGCATGAAGTGACATTTTTAAGTCACAAATGTACTGACAAAGGAGTATTGCTAGATAACAAGAAGTTTGACGTCATCAAAAATTATCCTGTCTCTCATGATGCGGACAGCGCGAGACGATTTGTAGCATTCTGCAATTATTATCGTCGATTTATAAAAAACTTCGCCGATTATTCACGGCACATAACTAGATTATGTAAAAAGAATGTTCCTTTTGAATGGTCAAGTGAATGCCAAACGCATTCCAATACCTTAAAGAAAAGCTTATGCACCCCACATTATTACAATATCCTGATTTTTGCAAAGAATTTTGCATTATAACAGATGCAAGTAAACAAGCTTGCGGAGCAGTTCTAACTCAGAACCGTGATGGAATTCAGCTCCCAATAGCTTATGCATCTCGTTCATTTACAAAAGGGGAAAGCAATAAGAGCACAACAGAACAAGAGTTAGCGGCAATTCATTGGGCAATTACCCATTTTAGACCATATATTTATGGAAAACATTTTACTATTAAAACGGATCACAGACCATTGACATATCTTTTTTCTATGACTAATTCAGTTCTAAATTAACTCGCATGCGGCTAGAGCTTGAAGAATACGACTTCACAGTAGAATACCTAAAGGGGAAAGATAATTCGTAGCAGACGCACTTTCGCGTATTAATATAAAGGAACTCAAAGATATGCACATAAAGTCCTGAAAGTCACTACCAGGCGACAAAGTAGACAAAATAAAAACTGTACAGTAGAAAATTATGAACTTCTGCCAAGGCAAAGTCATAAAAATGTATCCAAGCCCAACGTACATGAAGTCATTACAAATGATGAAGTACGAAAAGTAGTGACCTTGCGCATAACAGAATCTAAATGTTTATTTAAACATGGAAATAAAATTATCGCAAGAATTGAAGTTAGCGATTTATATACCAATGGAATTCTCGACCTAGGTCAGTTCTTCCAAAGGCTCGAAAAAGAGACCGGTATATTAAAAATCAGCCAACTCAAAGTGGTACCGAGCGAAAAGATCTTTGAATCAGTTTCAATAGATTCTTTTAAAAATATGGGCAATGAAATATTAAAATCGTTAAGAGTAGCGCTACTCCAGCCGGTGACCCAAATAAAATATGAAAAAGAGATACAACAAATATTGTCTACATACCATGACGACCCAATTCAAGGAGGTCATAGCGGCATAACAAGAACGTTAGCGAAAATAAAAAGACACTACTACTGGAAAAATATGACACGTCATATAAAAGAGTACGTACGTAGATGTCAAAAATGCCAAATGTCTAAAACAAAGACGCACACAAAAACTCCTCTGACTCTCACCGAAACACCTGTGAATGCTTTCGATATAGTGATAGTGGATACTGTTGGTCCGCTACCCAAATCGGAAAATGGTAATGAATACATAGTCACATTAATATGCGACCTTACAAAATATTTAGTAGCCATTCCAATAAAAAGCAAAAGCGCAAATAATGTCGCAAAAGCTATATTCGAAAATTTCATACTCAAGTTTGGTCCAATGAAGACGTTCATCTCGGACATGGGAACAGAGTATAAAAACCAGATTTTAACTGACTTATGCAAGTATTTGAAGATCAAGAATCTCACCTCAACTGCATATCATCATCAAACATTAGGGACAATAGATCATCGTCAATAGTCATCGAACTTTTAATGAATACATTCGTTCATACATCTCTGCAGACAAATCTGATTGGGATGTCTGGGTTCAATATTTCACTTATTGCTTCAACACGACACCATCAGCAACGCATGAGTATTGTCCATACGAACTAGTATTTGGCAGACTACCGAAAAAGTTCATAGATTTAAACAAAACTAATTACATAGATCCTATTTATAATTTAGATGACTATTCTAAGGAAATAAAGTTTAGATTAGAAATAGCATACAAAAGAGCTAGACTATGTTAGAAGCTAAAGCTTATAGGAAATTAGCATATGACTGAAAAACAGGGCACAAATTAGACCCAGCATATTTAGGACCATATATAGTAGAGAAAATAGAAGATAATGACAACATTTTATTAAAGATAAAAAACAAAAAGTTCATAAGAATAGATTAAAAACTTTTAATTCTTAATAAAATAAAATAAAAATATATGACGGCCTGATCAACCGCATGAAAAAAAAAAAATTTTTACAAATAAACGAAATTTAAATTTTATACCTTAAATAATTTTGTATTTTTATACTCCTACATTTAAAATTTCTTATATATAAAAAAAAAAAAAAACAAACTTTCAATTTTAATAAAAAAAAAAAAAGACAACAACATGACAAAAAGAAAACCCACAATAATTAAGTTCACTTAATAACTACACATTCATAATGTTACGTTAATTCTCTAAAAAGGGAGGTGTAGTGCGTATATGCCCTTACAGAATACCAGAGCCACATTATGTATTGGCTCGGTCTCATATTACGCAGCGCGGTTCACTAGCCTCACTAGCTGACCGTTTATGCTTATGCTGCATATCCCACGCTCCGTCTGAGCGCATTCTGTGAGCAATATATATGCTCACTAATACAGGCATATGCCAGCTACTCACTCTCCCTCTCTTTGTAGCTGTTAACGAATAACAGCATAAGTATATATGTATATCCATAGGCTAAGCGAACATTATAACAAGTGAATAAATTCATTCTGAATCTGACCAACAAGCGAACCACATATGTAAAACATTCCTACACTATACTCCTATTAAGATCGGACCACTATATCATATAGCTGCCATAGGAACGATCGGTCGAAAATTAAGTTTTTTTATGAAAAAAACATTTTGTTTATCAAGATATCTTGACCAATTTCGTCATTTAATAGTTTTACTAAACTCCTCATATATATGCAACATCCTATTAAGATCGGACCACGATATCATATAGCTGCCATAGGAACCATCGGTCGAAAATTAAGTTCTTGTATGAAAAAAACATTTTGCTTTCAAGATATCTTGACCAAACTAGGCATTTATTAATTTACTTTACGCCCCATATATATGCAAAATCCTATTAAGATCGGACCATTATATCATATAGCTGCCGCAGGAACGATCTGGTAAAATGTAGATTCATGTATGAAAAAACATTTTGTTTTTCAAGATATCCTGACCAAAGTCTACATTTATTACCCTTGCAGAGGTCATTATAATTTTGTCGTGAAATGTGTAACGCATAGAAGGAGACATCTCCGACCCCATAAAGTATATATAAAGTCTTGATCAGCATCAACAGCCGAGTCGATAGAGCAATGACCGTCTGTCTGTTTCTATGCGAAGAAGTCTCTCAGTTTAAAAGCTATTTTAATGAAATTTGCAGAAGTCCCTCTTTCTGTTGCACGCAGCACATATGTGAAAACCAGCCGGATCGGACCACTATATCTGCCATAAGAACGATCGGTTGAAATTTAAGTTTTTGTATGAGAAAACATTTTGTTTTTCCAGATATCTTGACCATACTCGGCAATTATTAGTTTTACTTTATTCCTCATATATATGCAAAATGATATTAAGATCGCACCACTATATCATATAGCTGCCATAGGATCGATCGGTCGAAAATTAACTTTTTGTATGAAAAAACATTTTGTTTTCAAGATATATTGACCAAACTCGCCATTTATTAATTTTGTTTTACTCCTCATATATATGCAATATCCTATTAAGATTGGACCACTATATCTTATAGCTGCCATAGGATCGATCGGTCGAAAATTAAGTTTTTGTATGAAAAAATTTTGTTTTTAAAGATATCTTGACCAAACTCGGCATTTATTAGTGTTACTTTACTCCTCATATATATGCAAAATCCTATTAAGATCGGTCCTCTATATCATATAGCTGCAATAGGAACGATCGGTCGAAAAGTAACTTTTTGTATGAAAAACATTTTGTTTTTCAAGATATCTTGACCAACCTCGGCATTTATTATATTTACTTTACTCCTCATATATATGCAAAATCCTATTAAGATCGGACCACTATATCATATAGCTGCCATAGGATCGATCGGTCTAAAATTAAGTTTTTGTATGAAAAAACATTTTGTTTCAAGATATCTAGACCAAACTCTACATTTATTAGTTTAACTATACTCCTCATACATATGCAAAATCCTATTAAGATCGGACCACTATATATATAGCTGTCATAGGATCGATCGGTCTAAAATTAAGTTTTTGTATGAAAAACCATTTTGTTTATCAAGATATCTTGACCAACATTGGTATTATTAGTTTTACTTTACTCCTCATATATATGAAAAATCTTATTAAGATCGGACCACTATATCATATAGCTGCTATAGGATCGATCGGTCGAAAATTAAGTTTTTGTATGAAAAAACATTTTGTTTTTCAAGACGTCTTGACCAAACTCGGCATTTATTAGTTTAACTTTACTCTGATATATATGCAAAATCCTATTAAGATCGGACCACAATATCATATAGCTGCCATGGGATCGATCGGTCTAAAATTAAGTTTTTGTATGGAAAAAACATTTTGTTTTCAAGATACCTTGACCAAACTTGTCATTTATTAGTTTTACTTTACTCCTCATATATATGCAAAATCCTATGAAGATCGGACCACTATATCATATAGCTGCCATAGGAACGATCGGTCTAAAATTTATTTTTGTATAAAAAAACATTTCGTTTTCAAGATATCTTGACCAAACACGGCATTTATTAGTTTTACTCTACTCCTCATATATATGCAAAATCCTATGAAGATCGGACACTATGTCATATAGCTACCATAGGATTGATCGGTCTAAAATTAAGTTTTTGTATGAAAAAACATTTTGTTTCAAGATATCTAGACCAAACTCTACATTTATTAGTTTAACTATACTCCTCATACATATGCAAAATCCTATTAAGATCGGACCACTATATCATATAGCTGCCATAGGATCGATCGGTCTAAAATTAAGTGTTTGTATGAAAAACCATTTTCTTTATCAAGATATCTTGACCAACATTGGCATTTATTAGTTTTACTTTACTCCTCATATATGTGTAAAATCTTATTAAGACCGGACCACTATATCATATAGCTGCTATAGGATCGATCGGTCGAAAATTAAGTTTTTGTATGAAAAACCATTTTCTTTATCAAGATATCTTGACCAACATTGGCATTTATTAGTTTTACTTTACTCCTCATATATATGTAAAATCTTATTAAGACCGGACCACTATATCATATAGCTGCTATAGGATCGATCGGTCGAAAATTAAGTTTTTGTATGAAAAAACATTTGTTTTTCAAGATGTCTTGACCAAACTCGGCATTTATTAGTTTACTTTACTATGATATATATGCAAAAATCCTATAAGATCGGACCACAATATCATATAGCTGCCATGGGATCGATCGGTCTAAAATTAAGTTTTTGTATGGAAAAAACAAAATTAAAAAATCTAAAATTAAACCATTTGTTTATCAAGATATCTTGACCAACATTGGCATTTATTAGTTTTACTTCACTCCTCATATATATGAAAAATCTTATTAAGATCGGACCACTATATCATATAGCTGCTATAGGATCGATCGGTCGAAAATAAGTTTTTGTATGAAAAAACATTTTGTTTTTCAAGATGTCTTGACCAAACTCGGCATTTATTAGTTTTACTTTACTCTCATATATATGCAAAATCCTATTAAGATCGGACCACAATATCATATAGCTGCCATGGGATCGATCGGTCTAAAATTAAGTTTTTGTATGGAAAAAACATTTTGTTTTTCAAGATACCTTGACCAAACTCGGCATTTATTAGTTTTACTTTACTCCTATATATATGCAAAATCTATGAAGATCGGACCACTATATCATATAGCTACCATAGGATTGATCGGTCTAAAATTAAGTTTTTGTATGAAAAAACATTGTGTTCAAAATATCTAGACCAAACTCTAATTTATTAGTTTAACTATACTCCTCATACATATGCCAATCCTATTAAGATCGGACCACTATATCATATAGCTGCCATAGATCGATCGGTCAAAAATTAAGTTTTTTATGAAAAAACATTTTGTTTTTCAAGATATCTTGACCAAACTCGGCATTATTATTTACTTTACTCCTCATATATATGCAAAATCATATTAAGATCGGACCACTATATATATAGCTGCCATAGGATCGATCGGTCTAAAATTCAGTTTTTGTATGAAAAACCATTTTGTTTATCAAGATATCTTGACCAACCTCGGCATTTATTAGTTTTACTTACTCCTCATAATATGAAAAATCTTATTAAGATCGGACCACTATATCATATAGCTGCTATAGGATCGATCGGTCGAAAATTAAGTTTTTGTATGAAAAAAACAGTTGTTTTTCAAGATGTCTTGACCAAACTCGGCATTTATTAGTTTACTTTACTCTGATATATATGCAAAATCCTATTAAGATCGGACCACAATATCATATAGCTGCCATGGGATCGATCAATCTAAAATTAAGTTTTTGTATGGAAAAAACATTTGTTTTTCAAGATATCTTGAGCAAACTCGGCATTTATTAGTTTTACTTTACTGCTCGTACATGCAAAATCCTATTAAGATCGGAACAACACTATATAATAGCTGCCATAGGATCGATCGGTTTAAAATTAAGTTTTTGTATGAAAAAAACATTGTTTTCAAGATATCTGACCAAACTCGGCATTTTTTAGTTTTACTTTACCCTCATATATATGGCAAATCCTATTAAGCTCGGACCACTATATCATAGAGCTGCCATAGGTTCGATCGGTTTAAAATTTAGTTCTTGTATGAAAAAACATTTTGTTTTTCAAGATATCTTGACCAAACTCTACATTTATTAGTGGTACTATACTCCTCATACATATGCAAAATCCTATTAAGATCGGACCACTATATCATATAGCTGCCATAGGATCAATCGGTCTAAAATTAAGTTTTGTATGAAAAAACATTTTTGTTTATCAATATATCTGAGCAAATTCGGCTTATTAGTTTTACTATGCTCTTCATATAAATGCAAAATCCTATTAGGATAGGTACACTATATCATATAGCTGTCAAAGGAACAATTGGTCGAAGATTAAGTTCTTGTATGAAAAAAAACATTTGGTTTATCAAGATATCATGACCAAACTCTATATTATTAGTTCACTATATTCCTCATACATATGCACAATCCTATTAAGATCGGACCACTATATCATATAGCTGCCATAGGAAACGATCTGGTAAAAAGTAGATTCATGTATGAAAAAACATTTTCTTTTGAAGATATCTTAAACAAACTCTGCATTTATTAGTTTTACGTTACTCCCTCATATATTCAAAATCTTATAATATCGGACCACTATATCAATATCTGGCATAGGATCGATCGGTCTAAATTAAGTGTTTGTATGAAAAAACATTTTGTTTATCAAGATATCTTGACCATAGGAACAATCGGTCGAAAATTAAGTTCTTGTATAAAAAAATATTTTGTTTATCGAGATATCTTGACCAAACTCGGCATATATTAGTTTTACTATACTCCTCATACATACGCAAAATCCTATTAAGATCGGACCACTATATCATAGAGCTTTCATAGGACGATCGGTCAAAAATTAAGTATATATATGAAAAAAATTTTATTTTCAAGATATCTAGACCAAGCTCGGCATTTATTAGTTTTACTTTACTCCTCATATTAATATATATATAATTATTAAGATCGGACCATTATATCATATAGCTGCCATTAGATCGATCGGTCGAAAATTAAGTTTTTGTATGAAAAAACATTTTGTTTCAAGATTCTAGACCAAACTCTACATTTATTAGTTTAACTATACTCCTCATACATATGCCAAATCCTATTAAGATCGGACCACTATATCATATAGATGCCATTAGATCGATCGGTCAAAAATTAAGTTTTTTTATGAAAAAACATTTTGTTTTTCAAGATATCTTGACCAAACTCGGCATTTATTATTTTTACTTTACTCCTCAATATATGCAAAATCCTATTAAGATCGGACCACTATATCATATAGCTGCCATAGGATCGATCGGTCTAAAATTCAGTTTTTGTATGAAAAACTATTTGTTTATCAAGATATCTTGACCAACCTCGGCATTTATTAGTTTTACTTTACTCCTCATATATATGAAAATCTTATTAAGATCGGACCACTATATCATATAGCTGCTATAGGATCGATCGGTCGAAAATTAAGTTTTTGTATGAAAAAACAGTTTGTTTTTCAAGATGT